>JAOANR010000069.1:0-19995 GCA_030278955.1 Hygrophila difformis | reverse complement strand
CGAAATATAGAGCCTACACTCTCGTGAATATCCGTATGGGTTTCCCGAGGCTCCGGAGTGGTACTGGGTATGGCTGATACGGTTGCGGCCGCCGGGCTACCGGCTAAACTTGTTGACATCGCGATGCTATCGTGAAACTTTGAAATACAAAACCGGGGATGTAATGGGGATTTTAAACTAAATTAAATTAGATTAAATTATGTTGTTGTCCAATTAAATTATTTAAATGCTTTATTTAGATTATGGCTTTTATGTTGAACCATGTGATATGTGTTATTAAATAGAGCCCTGAGATAAATTATGCTATTGGATAGTGATTAGATTAAATTAAATATTATGTTATTATCATGCTTTTGTTAAATTATTAAATTTATGGCTTTTAAACCCTACGATCATGCATGTGTTAACTTACTCAGCAATTTTGCTGACCAAAACCATTTTTTTTATTCCTTTCCTTACAGAATATGTGGAATGAGCATGAGTGAGCACGATTCATGCATGGGTTTTTGGGAAACACTTATTTTGCTTTTAAATTTCGTACTAAGACTATATTATGAACGGGCCTGTTTAACCCGTGTTTTGGCCATGTCGGCCCTTTTTATATTTTCCGCTGCGATACTGTACTAAACCAAAAATTTCCGCTGCGCTATGCTATTGTTATTTTCGAATTATATTGTATGGGCTATTTTGAATGATTTAAATGTTTTTAAATACTGCAATACCTAGCCTTGCATCTCTTTAGTAAGCTCGGAGAAACCTTGTCTTACTAGGGAGATGTGGCGGTGACATCCCGACCTGGGTAACCAAAAACCGGGGTGTTACAAGTTGGTATCAGAGCCCAGCTATTTTTAAACTATTATTTTTAAACCTATTATTATTTTTAAACTATTATTAGTATTTTGACTATTATTTTAAATTTTAAAGTATTATTTCCATGGAAAATTTTTATTTTAAAACCCATGGAAAAATATATATATGTGGTGCATTAAATTATTATTGGGGGGAAATATCATTTGCATTTGCATGTTGCATCTCTGTTATGAACTTAGAATCTTGGAAACTTGAACTTAGAATTTTGGCGAAACTTGAACTTAGAATCTTGGCGAATTGAACATAGAATCTTGGCGAATATTAACTTAGATCTCTTGCTTGCGCTAGATGGCTAGTCAAGACATGATGCAGTTGATGGTCAGGATGATGAGTGTACATCTCGATTCCCACCAAACCCTAGAGCAAATGAAGTACCGTATGGCTCAATTGGAGGCCGATTTACGCCACATGGGCAACTTGAGAGAGGCGGATCATCATCGCATAAACCAACTCGAGCGCCAAGTCCAAACCCTCACTACGCAAAACTTAATACTAAAAGAATACATCGATGCCCACGGGCAGGACTTAAACACTATCTTTGACGAGCTGATGCCGCCGAGTTCGGAGGAGGATGATCCGGAGGAAGATCCTGCTACCCCACCGGAGGATGTCATGAGACACTAGAGCTTCTATTGTTAGATACTATTTTGCTAGGAAAATATCGCTACATTTGTACTAAAATTTCTTTTGAGGAAATAAAATGCCCGATTTATTTATTTTTATTTTTTAAATCGGAAGGGAAATTTTAAAATAAAACCCCCGAGGCATCGTATGCTTCTTAATTCGAACAAAGCACCACGTGCTAAATTGCTACACACATATACATTTATAGAAATTGCTTAGACTATATGCTAAATTCACCAGTCCTAATCTATCCTATTTATACCAGAATGGCACCCAAAGGAAGAGGAAGGGGAAGAACTCAACCCGCTCCCCAAACCACCAATGAAACACCTACTGAAACACCACCAAACGTCACTGAACCGATTCAACCTGATGAGGAACAGCCCCAAGGTGCGCAGGACGCCCCCGCACCGAACAATGTGGGCGATCGTCTTAGGACGATAGAGGAGGTGTTGATTGCGCTCGGAAATGCGCAAGTCAACCAGGGTCAAGCTGCGGCGGTACCTCCGCCCCAAGCTCGCCCTAACTACCTGGCGATGGTGAATCCTTACCAGCCGCCCCACTACGCTGGTGAGGAGGATCCAACTAAACTGGAGGAATGGATCCGGACTTATGACAAGCTGCTGGGAGCGGTCAAATGTCCGGAAGGAGAGAGGGTACATGTCGCTTCATACTACTTGGGAGGCGAAGCTGACGACTGGTGGCAGGCGACGCAAGCCAAACTGACGGAAGATGATGAGCCCTACTCGTGGATGGAGATGATGGAACTACTCAGGGATCGATTCTATCCCTTGAGTACTAAAGCTGCCATGTACGAAGAATTCCTGTCGCTGAAGCAAGGAAGCCAAACGGTGCAAGAATACTACACACGCTTCAAGGAGCTGGTGAGGTTCGCACCAAGGCTAGTGCCTACTGATGCAGAAAAGGCACAGAAGTTCGAGATGGGACTGAACCTGTCTGTGCGCGAGGTGATCGCGGGGGTACACTACCCCGATTTGCAAGCCGTGTATGACCGCGCTGTGGCGGTAGCACACGTGCAGCAGTTAAAAAGGAGGGTGAGTGGGGAATCCAGCAGGGGTCCCCAAGACAAGAGAAGCCGAGACTCAAGAAACGAGAACAACACTGGAAGGAACGAGCAGCGCAGAGGGTCGAATAGGCCCCAACAAAACAACACTGGGAGGAGGTTCAACCAGGAAGATCCGGTACCACCTTGCCCGAGATGTGGACGACCCCATCTGGCAAGGGGATGCCCGCAACAAGGCGCCTGTTACCGATGCGGTCGAATGGGTCACGTTCGACGGGATTGCCGAACTAGGCTCGAGAACATAACGAAGAGGGACGATTTGGTCGCGGGGCAAGAACAGCCTCAAAATCAAAACGGGCGAAACGGGAACAACCAAGGGTACAGACCCCCTCAAAATAGACCGCAGAACCAGAACCAGAACCAACGACCTCCGCCCCCGCAGAATCAAAACCAACAGCAAAACCAGCAGCAGAACGCGAATCAGCAGGGCAACCAAGGACGCCCTGTGGGGAGGCTCAATGTGGTAAACCAAGCGGACGTGCCTGCGCAAGGAGAAGTGATGACAGGTACATTTTATGTGTTGAATACGCCCCTTAGAATTCTGTTTGATTCTGGAGCTAGTTGCTCAATTATAGCATCAAGGATAGTGCCTGAGTTAGATCTACCTAAGTGCGAGAGAATTAGCTTAGGAATTCAATTGCCTTCTAGAGAAGTAGTGTCTTGCTCTAAACGATATAACGGAATTCCTATAGTGATAAAGAACGTAGAATTCTTCGCGAACTTGGTAGAATTTAACTTAAGAGACTTTGACATCATACTGGGGATGGATTGGTTATCCCAGTATAAGGCGGTGATCGAATGCCAAAAGCAAAAGATCACCTTGTCAAAAAGTAGGGGAAAGAGAGTCATCTTTTACTCTCAGCCCCCTAAGAAAGGTAACAAAATCGTTAGTGCACTCAAATTAAGTAACTTGATGCGTAAGGGGTATGAACTATATGCGTGCTATGTGCACAACCTTGAGGTGGAAGAAAACAAGGTTGATAGCATACCAGTGGTAAGAGAATACCCGGACGTATTCCCTGAAGACGTTGCGGGCATGCCACCTGAGAGAGATCTTGAATTCACGATAGATCTCATTCCGGGGACAGAGCCTGTTTCGAAAGCTCCGTACCGGATGGCACCACTGGAAATGAAGGAGTTAAAAGACCAACTCGAGGAGCTGTTAGGAAAGGGGTATATAAGGCCGAGTACTTCCCCTTGGGGAGCACCGGTTTTATTTGTCAAGAACAAAGACGGAGGACTACGTCTTTGCATAGATTACCGAGGACTAAACCAAGTGACCATCAAGAATAAATACCCCCTACCGAGGATAGAGGATCTGTTTGATCAACTGAAGGGAGCTTCAGTATTCTCGAAGATCGATTTGCGATCTGGGTATCATCAATTGAGGATCGCCGAGAAGGACATTCCGAAGACGGCATTTCGAACGCGATATGGCCATTACGAGTTCACCGTGTTATCCTTCGGGTTAACAAATGCTCCGGCCATGTTCATGAATCTCATGAACAACGTGTTCCGAGAATTGTTAGATCAGTGCGTCGTAGTGTTCATCGACGACATCCTGATCTACTCAAAGAGCGAGGAAGAGCATGCAAAACACTTACATCAAGTGTTGGAAATCTTGCGAAGAAATAAGCTATACGGCAAATTGTCCAAATGCGACTTCTGGCTGAAAGAAGTGGCATTCCTCGGACACATAGTATCCGCTGATGGAGTATCAGTGGATCCGGCAAAAATTTCTGCCGTGACAGAGTGGACAACTCCGAAGAGTCCAACGGAAATAAGGAGTTTCCTTGGATTAGCCGGGTATTATAGACGATTTGTGAAGGACTTTTCAAGGATTGCACGTCCTTTGACCCAGCTACTGAAGAAAGGAGCAAAATACGAGTGGACCGAAGCGTGTGAGACTGCGTTTCAAGAGCTGAAGAAACGACTCACAACCACACCCGTATTAACATTACCATCAGAGAATGGTGACTTCGAAGTATATAGCGATGCTTCGAAGGAAGGTTTAGGTTGTGTCTTGATGCAAGACTCGAGAGTCGTAGCCTATGCATCACGCCAACTAAAACCCCACGAGGAGAATTATCCGACACATGACCTGGAGTTGGCAGCGGTCGTTTTCGCTCTAAAGATATGGAGACATTATCTTTATGGGCGGAAGTGTCGAATGTTCACCGACCACAAAAGCTTGAAATATATATTCACTCAGAAGGAGTTGAATTTGAGACAGCGAAGGTGGTTGGAACTTATTAAAGACTACGATTTAGAGATAGCATACCACGAGGGGAAGGCGAATGTGGTAGCCGATGCCCTAAGTCGGAAAACCAAAAACGTGACAAACTCGTTGGTAATTCCGCCGGCATTGTACATGGAGTTGGCAAGATTGGAGTTAGAACTTGTGCATCCTGGCACAGTGAGAGAAACGGTCAATGCCATGGTCGTAGAAACTCCAATATTGGACGAGATTCGACTCGCTCAACCGGGCGACCCGAAACTCGAGAAGATAAAAGGGTATATTGCCGAAGGAAAAGGCAATAGGATTTGCTGCCCTCGACCAATGGCCGGGCGGCTTCAGGTGGCGCGGCCTCAGGCGGCCAAGGCAGGCGACCAAGGCGTGGGGAAGGAGGCCTCCGGCAGGGGCGGCCAAGCGTGGGGGCGGCCAAGGGCGGCTGGCAGGCGGCCGGGCGGCCTCGGGGCGGCCTTGGTGTGAGAACGGGCGGCCTCCAAAGTGGTGGGGCGGCGGCCTGCGTGGGGCGGCCTTGGCGGCGACCCGGGCGGCTTCAGGAGGCGGCTGCGTAGGGGCGGCCAAGGCGGCGCGAGGGCGGCCGGCGGCTCTGGTCAGGCGGCTTGGTCGGACGGCTTCAGCGGCGGGCGGCCTTGGATGAGGCGGCTTCGCGTGGGGCGGCTGGGCGGCCGGAGGGCGCAAGGCGGCCTTGGCGATGGATGGCGGGCGGCCTTGGCAGGCGGGGGCGGCCCTTGGCAGGCGGGCGGCCTTGGCAGGCGGGGCGGCCTTGGCAGGCGGGGCGGCCTTGGCGATGGGGCGGCCTTGGCAGGGGTGGCTCGCGTAGGGGCGGCCTCGGATGGCGGCGCGCGTGGGGCGGCCAAGGCAGGCGGCCTCCGGCGGCGGCCTGGTGTGGCGATGCAGCAGCGGCGGCGGCTTCCGGAAGTCAGTGGTGTCCGACGACGATCTCGACGGCCGGAATATGGACGGCGGCGACGGCTTCCTAGCGGTTTCCGGCGGCCGGTGGAGGAGTAAGGGAAGAAGGGAGGAAGAGAATAAGAGAAGAAGAGAGGAAGAGAGAAAATTTTTGAAGTGAAACGAAGGACTTGGAGGCTTTAGAAAGGTTTGAAAGTTTTTATATGTAGGGTTTTGTCCCTAATGGGCCCTAATGGGCCGAAAATTCCAAAATTAAGCGCGCAAATTTGTCTTGAAATGCTAATCAGACAAAATGCGCGAGGGGGGCATCTGTTAACCCAACAAAAAATATATTATAGCCCATCCAAGTTTGCCTGGCCCAGTCCATGAAAATATATCCGAAAGAGAGGACGCGTCTTCAGTAAAGATATATCCGGAAGAGTATACATCTTCAAAGTCTCAGTCCATAAAAATATATCCGGAAAAGAGAACGCCCTTGGCCCAATCTATTTTCCTTGGCTCGTTCCAATTCAAGATTTATCCGATAATGATCCAGTAAGAAAACCAACACCAGGGCGACAGGAAGTGACCCAAGCCACCACGCCGCCTAGCCACCACACCCTAGGCGCCTATGGTATCACCAAGTCAAGGAAGATCGCGTCTTTGCAGGGCGGCGGTATCACGCCTCATTAATATAGGGCGGCGTCAGCAGAAACCATGGGAGACTCTCACTCTATATAAGGAGATGAGGAGGTTTAGAAGAGGGGCATCCAAAAACACTCCCAAGAGGATCGCTTTACTTTCAATTTCCTTTCCGCATTTTTCATTCTACAAACTTTATTTCTCTACAGTTTTATCAAGTTTGCTGTATTTCTTTCAAAAATCCTTGTAATCATCTCCCGCTTACTATTGCCGGATTCCAATGTCATAGAGTCAAATAACATAGTCTTCTTCAAACAAAAATCTACCTATTATGACTAGGGCTGCGTTAGAAGGGATTCCCCCAAGCTCCTAAAAAAAGAGCAAGTTTTTTCAGAAGTGATTTTACCATACAAGAATTTTGTTCTTTTTACGAGCCTGATATCGAGAAATTCGTGAGTCTAAAAATTCATTTCGGCCAATTGAACCTTTTCGAACTGTTTCTTTTTAAGAACCAAAAAGATTTGTGCCAAAATAACGGATGCCAAGAAGAACAAAAGACTTGGACACGTAATGGATCTTGAAGTACTATTTCTGCATCTCCCTGACCAAATCCACCCACGTTGGGATTACTCGTTAATGGTTGATCCAATTTGATGGATTCACCCTCTGAAACAAGAAGTTCAGGTCCTGGGGGGATAATATCAACCACTTGACGTCCATCCGACGGATCTGTTATGGTTATTTCATATCCCCCTCCTTATCTATCTACTAATTGCTTCTATCTACTGAATTCAAAAGGCAACTCCCTTCTTGCAACACTTAACTATGGTTGGGCTAGTTGATAAGAGACAGCTGTTATACTACTTGACTAGGAGAGGATACACGTTACACCACGATTTTGAATCAGAAGAGAGATTTCAAGAAATGGCGGATCTATTCACTCTATCAATAACCGAGCCTCCGTTCTATCATAAGGGATTCGCCTTTTCTTTTGAGTCCTACGGATTGGATCAAAAACAATTCTTGAACGAGGCCAGGGATGAATCGAAAAAGAAATCTTTATTGGTTCTACCTCCTTTTTTTTATGAAGAGAATGAATCTTTTTCTCGAAGGATCAGAAAAAAACGGGGGCCTTCTCTCCATTGAAAGAAATGAGATTTTCGCGAATATAATTAATAATTATATATATTCAAAATTTAGCCAAATTTTCCCGATGTAGAAGCAATCAAGAAAGCTGCATAAGTGAATATATAACCTACAGAAAAATGGGCTAATCCGACCAATCTTGCTTGCACAATGGAAAGGGCCACAGGTTTATCTCTCCATCGAATCAAATTGGCCAAAGGTGTGCGTTCATGAGCCCATGCTAAGGTTTCAATCAATTCCTGCCAATATCCACGCCAGGAGATTAAGAACATAAATCCAGTAGCCCAAACAAGATGTCCAAATAAGAACATCCATGCCCAGACCGATAAACTATTCATACCAAAAGGGTTATATCCATTAATAAGTTGTGAAGAGTTTAACCATAAATAATCTCTTAGCCAGCCCATCAAATAAGTGGAAGATTCGTACCACGGTGTCGGGGGTTCGAATCCCTCCTCGCCCACAACCGGCCCAAAAGGGAAGTACCTTTTCCTCTGGGGGAGAGTTGGAGGTAATCTCTTCATGATCTTGTTAGGTCTGTCTGTAATGAGAAGATCTGCATCTGCTTGTGTTATTGATGGGGCTGAAACTTTTCTGAAATTCGCTATAGGTTTCAGTCCTTCATTAACAACAGATTCTCTGAAAATGTTCCTTACTATATTTTGTGGTGTCTGTTTTGCATCTGTTCTCTATTTCCTGTTCTTCCCTGATCTCTCAGCTTCTCTCTCCTCTGCATCCTTAACCCATGCTTGCTGTTCTGGTATCAAATCAGCAAACTCTTCTAGAGGAAATTCCTCATCAGGTTTCCTTGTCAACCCTGGTTTAAGAATCCTTCTCCTCAGATTGAGCCCCTTAGACCACTCATTCATATGCCTGATCCAGCTATTCCTAGCTTCCTGAATGGTTCTAAGGACATCTTTCCATACCATCTTGCCTTGTTTAGGTTTCTTGAAATGAGGCTCGAGGTCATGTCTCAAGTTGATCTGAGCATCAATAATCCTATCCAGGGCCAAATTTGTCAAGAAATTCTATTCAACGGGTCCCTTCTTGTTCAAGAATGTTGGAGGCATGTATGCAGGGAGTGCCTGCTGAGCATCATAGACTCTAGCATTTCGGATTTCATGAAGTTTGCAGCAATGTTTGGTGAGTCGCTTCACATATTTAGGTAGTGGTTGAGGATCAAAGTAATCCAACTCCAGCCCTATTTGATCTTTTGGATTGATAATTCTGTAGCATTCCTGATTCCACTCAGCCATGCACTTCCTTTCCCTTTCCAAAAGTCTTTCGAGTCTGATTTCATTAGGCAGATGCTTGTCATTGATGAGAAATATCATCTGGTCATCCCAAAATTTATTCATCTTATCCCAGAATGCTTCTTCTAAATCAATCATCAGCGATTCTTTTTCCTTATCTGGTATATGTTGAATCATGAATGGATTGATATAAAAGTCTGGAGGTGAAATTTGCATTCCTGTCCATCCACCACTTTTCCGAATAGTTTCCACCATTTTTGTAGTTTTCATCTTCGTCAAGAATGATTTCTCTTTCTTATCTGATTCTATACCTCGAGCTTGAAGTTCTTCATAGGTCATCTTATGAATCCTTAAGAAAGAAACAAGAATAAACTGGTTAACTAGTGTCACCATACTCACATTTAGAGCTTGACTCTAAATGTGCAGATGATAAAAGGAAACATAATACCAGATTTTCCTTTTATATTCATCATTCTATTCATGATATCACCATACTCACATTTAGAGATTTGCTCTAAATGTGAAGGTTTCAATGCTGACTAAATCTACTTTATTGCAGAAAATAACAGAGAACTTACAATCAAAACATCATCAATCAAAAACAAAGTATAGAATTCATTAGATCCTTGCTAATAATATGGAATTACAAAGCATGGCGTTTCTTATGACATTCAACCTATCAATTACAAATGAGGAGGTGTCTCTGCCTCAATTCCAAATCTGAGGAATAGATTACAATGCTCAGAGACTAAGCACCTCATACAGTAAATTGAGGTGACTCCATAAGAGTTCCTTGAAGGGCCGTGATTATTATCATAATAGTTCCTAAGATTGCAAAGTCTCTTCTTAGGTTGTCCTTGAAAAGGTGAGATAAATTCCTCATAACTTGATAGCCACCCTCTGACTTGAAGCCGAAGATCTTTGAGCCTTCGTCTATTCTTACAAAGAGTAGCAAAGAGCCAAATTCCCTTCTCTTGTTCTTCAACTTCATCCTTACTTAAAAGCATAAGAGCTTTTACATAAATGGATGGGGGGCGATTATCAGTGATTGCAGGTTTTAAGAGCTTAAATGTTGCTTGCTCATTCTTATCTTTAACAAACAAACGCAGTGCCTCTTGTAACTGGCACATCCAATTTCCTGCATTTTTACAGCTTTCAAGGAAAACACTTTGTGTCTCTTCAAAAGTCCCCCATCCCCATGCAGAAAAGTCTTCAAGAGAAGCTTTTTTCAAGACTAAAGGATGATGGGTAGCCTTTTCAAGCTCTTTGCAGACTAATTTACAGTTAAAGACAGTCTCAAGGTGATCAAATGCCAATCTCGATAAAATGTTTCCAAGAATCTCATAAGGAAGATATGTGATCTGAGTTTCCCCCGATCCAGATTTCTTTATTGAAGTCCTTGGTTGCTTTGATGAGCTTCCAATTTCACAGCTGAGTTGGATTAAAAACAATAGTAGAATTAAAAACTAGAGAATGAAATTCATTAATGCAAAAGGAATGTACAGTTTAGGTCATCCAGGGAATTCTTTGCCCAAAACAAAAAGCACAAAAGATTACAAGCAAAGGAGATTATGAAGTGCTAGATTTCTACACTAGTCTAATTCTAGCAATTCTTCTTCATTCTGCTCTTCTTCTCCATTGTTCCATTGCTCCCAGTCAAATAATATGCCCAGTTCTCCGCTTGCCCTTCCGTATTGCTTGACATAGTCAAACAGTTCACATGGAACACACTCCATCCCTTCATTGAAGGGTAATTGTTGTCGCTCTTGAAGGGAGTGATTCTTACAAAAACTCCTTTCCTCTTGATCAAGGAATGGATTTGGGAACTTATCACCATAAAGAAGCCAGTGCAGAACACTAATTTTAAGGAAAGCTAAATCGAAAGGATCCTGGGTTACAGATTTAATCAATTGAATTCCTTCCTCATCCAGTTGTGGGTCTTGTTTGGAAAGCAATAGAAGAGATCTTATGAAAACAGTTGGTTTGTGTTTATCATCTAATCCGGGCTTTAAAATTTCATAAGCTTTTTCTTCATTTTTATCATCCACAAAGGCTATCAGTGCAGGCTCAATATTAAACATTTAATTGCCTGCATCCTGACATTCTTTAATGAATTTGACCTGATTACTTGGGTAAACACTTCCTCTCCAAATAGCACAGGTTTCCAAATTAACTCTCTTTAGAGCTAACGATGATCTGCTCGCTGAGAAGAATTGCTTAGATGTTTCAGATGCTCTAAAAAGTGTCTTTAATTTATGCTCTCCATTCTTAATCTCGACAGAATGTCTCCCAGTAACTCAGTTGGTAAATCAAATATTTGAGTTTCCAAGAGTTGAGGGATTTCGACATTTCTGAAAAGAAAATGAGGAAAAAAAAACACAGAATTAAGAGAAAAACTCAACATTTATGCAGTAATTAAGAAATGAGATTAGATTTTATTAACAAAACCAAGCTGCATTACATGATACAAAAGACTTGATCTAGTGACAATTTCAAAATCTAAAATTAGAAGACTTGTCACACGCATCAATCTCTTTCTCCTTCATCTAAGGATTATTCATTAATGCTATAGTTGTGAGAGTTTTCCCTTGCTGCCATCCTAAAATCAGCTATTGCTCTACTTGTATCACAACAGAGATAGTTGATTTGATCTGCTGTATGATTAAAGTATAATGGCCTATGAAAGCTTTCCAGATCATGATCATCAATAATGCAGAATTCCCTCTTTTTCTGGCCTAAGAATGGATTCGGAACATATTCCCATTCTGAGAGTAGGGTGAGAAGATTATATCTGAACTCATAGCTATTTAATCTATCATTTAAAATAGGACTAATTAAATGAAGCCCTGCATCTATTTCTTTTCAAGAAACTTGACTTAAACAACATAAGGCTTTAAAATATTGAGAAAACTTGGAATTATCTTTTACCCTTCTTCCAGGATTTGTAACGCCTTGTTTTTTTATCCTGTGTGAACAGTTCCATAGCCTTATATAGGTTCAGTATGTGATTTTTAGCCCTTCTGCAGGCATGTAGAAACTTGGTTTTACCAGGAGATTCATTAGGGATTCTTTTAAAGGCCGGATCCTCTACATTAAATCTCCGGAAAACAGTAGGGTAGTTTGAAACCATTTTGATTGTTGAACAAGTTCGTTTGCAATGGAGCAAATCTTCGAAGCTGCTCTGCCCTACTCGTGACAAAATCTCCCCAATGACGTCCAGTGGAAGATCAGTTAAGTGTAAAGCAGAGAACTCAGAAGCCTGCTCCTCACTGCTGTTTGAGCGAGTTTTAAAGAAGGAAAATCAGTTGTTTGTATTAATGAAATTATACTCCAAAATTTCTACAATTTTAAGGAAGAATGTGAAAGAATGAAGAGAGATTATGCGAAATGCAAAACCAAAACCCTAGTATACTAGTCAGGCATTAAGATGCAGAATACCGAAGAAAAATCTGAAAAATTGAAACACCTGGAAGAATGAAATGAATTATGAATGGAAATCTTACGAATTGTTGCCTGCCATTTGAGAGTGTTCCTGGAGTTGATGGTATTTCGAACAGTTCTGAATGAGAGTTTTGCAAATGGAAGAGGAGAAGCTTGATAATGGCGGTTTCTCATTCGAGAGAGAATATGGATAGATATGAAAATGATTTGAAAAGATATGGGGGTTATAGGGTATAAAAAGAAGTGGGCTGGCCTAGTTTAAAAGTTGCAGAGTAGGATACTCAAGCATTTTTCCTCTCTCAAATTGTACTCATTAGGTCTAGGCCTGCCACATCAGCGGGTTTGATTATTAATTTAAAATTTTTGTTAATAAACCCACACAAGCAAAGCTTGGACAAAAATAGATTGGTTGAAAAAAAAACAAAGCGAGGGGTAAAAGTTTAAAAGCATTAAGGCTACTAAATTATGCATTGAGTCTGGTTAGATTTTAAATCAGACTCTAAATCCAATTCATCTTAATGCTCATCAAAATCTACCCTCAATTCCTTTATTTTAAAGTTACCAATCCTTTCCCTTCATTCCCTGAATATACTCCTCTTTCAGCCTAAAGAATGTTTTAGAAACCTCATTCAACATTTTGCAATTGATGGTCAAACACCAAGCTTAAGAGATTTTCTCAAGAATCTCATAGTGAAGTGCTGTGATCTGAGTTTCCCCTGATCCAGACTCCTTTGATAACATTTTTAGTTTCATGAGGAGCTTCCAGTTTCATCACTAGTTAATGATTGGATTGAATTAAGAAACTGAGCATAAAGGATAGAAAGTACAAGAATTGTAGAGTAACAAGTTCAATAAAAACATATTAATAGGCGGTTCCAAATTACATCCCAAGATTCCTGAAAATAGAAAAACTATAGCCATAGCATTTCCTTACTCTAGAGAACACTGAACTATTCAAGAATTAACAATTTCCTCATCATCAGAATCAGTCCACAGAAATTCATCAGGGAACACCTCGCCACAATACAATCTGAACTGCCTTACCATGTCAAAGAATTGACAAGGAATACAGTTCATCCTAATATGTGGTGGTAACAAGGCTCGTTCCTGCAATGTATGAGTCTTACAATAACTTCTCTCTTCTTGGCCTTGAAAAAGGTTTGGGATTATTGGGATATGGATCAACCAATGAAAAAGGTAGAGTTTAATAAAAACAACTTGTAAGACATTTGAAGCTACTGTTTTGATCAACTCTAAACCTGCTTCATTTAGCTTGTCATCTTGTTTTGTTAAGAGAAGCATTGTTCTGAGCAGAATGGTGGGTTGATGCTCATCGTCTAGTCCTGGCTTAAGGAGTTCAAAGGCCTTCTTCTCATCTCGTTCATCAACAAATGCTATCAATGCAGGTTCAATATTGAACATATAATTCCTTGCATTTTGGCATTCTTGAATGAATCTTTTCTGATTATCAGGATGAACATCTTCCCTCCATCTCAAACATGATTCCAGGTCTGCTCTCTTGAACACAAGATGAGTTTTGCTCGCTTGATAAAATATTGGAGAGACTTCTGCTACCCTAAAGAGTTCCCTTACATTATCTTTTCCAAGTCTTGACAAAATATCTCCCAGCAACTCAGTGGGTAAATGAGATATCTGAGTTCCAAGGAGTTGTGGATTCCTAGCATTTCTGTTTCCAGAAAATAATACAATAAGGAATACAGAAGAGAACTTTTATCTAAAATGATGGAACTAACAATTTGAAAATGGGGTTTCATTTCTATTGCGAAGCTCCAATAATCTCATATAGATAATGCGTCGGTTACAAACTAAAGATTTCAGAAGAAACTCTCCAAATTAATCATTGTTTAAATGAGTTTAAAGAAACGGCTTTCAGTTATGAGAAATCTAAATGTTTAGTTTTTTTCCAATTTCTAAAGCCTAAAATAAGCCTATTTGAAAACAAATTTATTTAAAATGACTCAGATAAAAATCTAGTATAGAAGATAAGATCAAGTCATTTTCTTTTCACAAGAATAAGGCGAGGAGTACAGAATACATATTATCATTAGAGGGCTCAAAATTAAACAAAAATTAAGAGGATACATAATCATTTAATTTGAATCTGAATCAGTTTCTAATTCTGACTCAGATTCAATTACATGTTCATTGAAATCTTCTCTTAATCTTCTAATTACACTAGTAACCTCACAACACAAACAATCAATGTTTGCGGCACCATAATTATAGTGTGGAGGTTCCCTAACTAGGTCCCTACTGTGTGGCGCTAAGTAATCACAGTAATAGCGATGCCCTTGTCCCCGAAAAGTATTAGGCTCTTCTTCACTGTCGATAAGCACCCTGATGATCTTCTCCTTAATCTTGTGGATATGTTCTTCCTCTTTAAGGATTGATCCAAGCATATACAATCCTTCATCAATCTCTTCAAGGCTCTCTAAACTTAAAAGAATGAAGGCCTTGATGAAGATTGAAGGGTGATGATTGTCTTCAATTCCAGGCTTGAGGATTTCAAAAGCGGCTTCCTTGAGCCCTGTGTTGCAGAAAACCGAGAGTGCAGGTTCAAGTTTGAGCATGAAGTTCCCTGCCTCTCTGCATCTTTGCAATATCTGAACGTAGTGAGCATCAAGCGTTCTCTCCGCAGTGATTCGCCTCACTACATTTGCTCTCTTCCATACTACAGGCGCCTTACTTGCTCTGAAGAACTTCTTGCAAGTTGAGGCTGCTCTGGCTACATCCTTCATCTCCTCCTTTCCCAGTCTTGAAAGAATATCTCCTAAAATTTCATCAGGTATATCTGTAATGGAGGTTCTAGCATTGGGAGCTGCTGCGGCCATTCTGATTTCTGATAAATGTTGTAGGATGATTGTTCTAATGTGGGAATGTTTGAGATGAAAGGAGAGAAAGATTCGACTAGATTTTATAGCAGAAAAACTAAATTCTGCCATAATTACAAGCGGTTGAAACGACGTGTGATGGTTGGTGTAAGAGAAGAAGAAGAGTCTGAAAAGGGTATTTTGGTCTTTGAGAAGTTTGAAAATCTATCCGTTCAGTATTCTCAGGCTCTCGCTTTGTCAATTGTCATCGCGTGGTTATAAAAACCGTCTCTCGCTTTGTAAACTACAAAGCGAGGAAAGATCCTTGTACAGTTTTCAGAGAAAATGGTCACGCTTTGTATCTTGACAAAGCGTAGACATCAATCTCTTATTATTATTAAAAACATAACAGATTTCATAAAATGAGAATTTGAACTGATCACCTCGCTTTATAACTTTTACAAAGCGTGAGTGAATATAGTTCTTTCCAAATCACGCTTTGTCAAAGTTAACAAAAGCGTGGCCTCAGAATCTATTCAAACTTTATTTCCAAACACTTAATACTCAAAAACCTGGTTGAAGATCCGTATCTCATCCTTCTTCATTCCATCACAGCTTAACTTCTCGAATTCCTGAAAATATAGAATAAGAGAGATGAAAAATATATCAAAAGAAAAAAGGAAATACTACTCAGTTAACCTGGGTAGTATACACCCCATATATATATATATATATATATATATATATATTTTGAACGAAGAAGTACTAAGGGTTATCCAAATATTCAGTTTGGATATTTAAATCTTGTTGACCAATATATTATTTAAGCCTGTGTCCATTTACAGTCTTTTCTCCTTCACTGAGCATGATTGTGACTGCTCCATTGTCATGAACAGCTACAATGGGGAATGGTCCTGTCCACCTTGATCTGAGTTTACCTGGAAATAGTTTCAAACGAGAATTATAAAGCAAAACCAATTGACCAACAGAAAACTCCTTATGTTTAATTTTTGAATCATGAATTTTCTTGGTTCGATCTTTATAAATCTTGCTGCTTTCATATGCTTCCAGTCTCATCTCTTCCAACTTAGACAGATCAAACTTCCTCTTGTCTTGCCCTGACTGGAAATCCATGTTGAGCATCTTAATGGCCCAATATGCTCTATGTTCTAGCTCAACTGGAAGATGGCAAGCTTTTCCAAAAACTAATCTGTAGGGAGACATTCCTATAGGAGTCTTAAAAGCAGTTCTGTATGCCCATAAAGCATCATCCAGCTTCTTTGACCAGTCTTTTCTTGTAATATTCACAGAAGCTTGTAAGATATGCTTGATTTCCTTATTAGATACCTCCACCTGTCCACTTGTCTGAGGATGATATGGTGATCCAACTTTATGATGAACACCATACTGTTTCAGTAATTTCTCAAAGAGTTTATTTACAAAGTGAGATCCTCCATCAGAAATAATGGCACGAGGGGCTCCAAACCTAGTAAAAATATTCTTTTGCAGAAATTTAGTAACTTGTTTAGCTTCATTATTGGGTAAGGCTACTGCTTCTACCCATTTTGAGACATAATCAACAGCTACTAGAATGTAGTGATTATCAAATGATGGGGGAAAAGGTCCCATAAAATCAAGTCCCCACACATCAAATATCTCTACTTCTAAAATTCCTTTTTGAGGCATTTCTTCTCTCATTGAAATGTTTCCCAATCTTTGGCATCTGTCACACATCTTTATAAGTTTCTGGGAATCCAAAAAGATAGTCGGCCAGTAAAGGCCACAGTCTAGAACTTTTCTAGCAGTTCTAGCAGGACCATGATGGCCTCCTAGAGGATTCTCATGACACTTCCTAACGATTTGGAAACCTTCCTTTTCATGAACACAGCACCTAATAACCTGATCAGAACAAAACTTAAATAAAAAGGGATCATCCCAATAGTATTTCTGAATTTCTCTGAAAAATCTTGACTTCTGATGAGAGTCTTTAAACTTTGGGACAATCTTGCAAGCTAGATAATTAGCAAAATCTGAAAACCAAGGACAATCAAATTGATGCAACTGCAATGCATACAATTGTTCATCTGGAAATTTATCATTTACAACTTCCTCCTTCTCTGTTTTCTCCTCCAACCTAGAAAGATGATCTGCTACTCCATTATCTTTTCCTTTTCTGTCTTTAATAATAATGTCAAACTCTGGTAAAAGTAAAACCCATCTTATCAGCCTCGGTTTGGCTTCTTGCTTTGAGAAGAGATATCTTAATGCAGTATGATCTGTGTAAACTATAGTTGAGCTCCAATAAGATACTGTCTGAACTTGTCAAAAGCAAAAACTACAGCATACATTTCCTTTTCTGTAGTAGTGTAGTTTATCTGAGCATCATTAAGAGTATGGCTAGCATAATAGATAACATGATGTTTGCCTTCTTTATGTTGCCCCAAAACAGCTCCTACTGCATTCTCACTTCCATCACACATAAGCTCAAAAGGTAGACTCCAATCAGGAGACTGAACTATAGGTGCAGTGATTAGTTTCTCCTTCAAGGTCTTAAAAGCAGTCGAGCAATCTTCATCAAAGCTAAATGTCACATCCTTATGAAGAAGATTACATAAAGGTCTTGCTATTTTAGAAAAGTCCTTAATAAACCTTCTGTAAAAACTAGCACGACCAAGAAAACTCCTTACTGCCTTAATCGTTTTGGGTAGCGGTAGATTTGCTATCACAGAAACCTTAGCTTTGTCTACTTCTATTCCTGCTCTGGATACTTTGTGTCCTAGGATAATTCCTTCCTGAACCATGAAATGACACTTTTCCCAGTTAAGAACTAGGTTAGTGTCCTCACATCTCTGCAAAATTTTTGACAAATTTTTTAAAGAATCTTCAAAGTCAGTTCCATGAACAGTAAAATCATCCATAAACACTTCAATGCATTTTTCAATAAAATCAGAAAAAATACTCATCATGCATCTTTGAAAAGTAGCAGGAGCATTACATAATCCAAAAGGCAATCTTCTATAAGCAAATGTTCCATATGGGCAAGTAAAAGTTGTTTTCTCATGATCTTCACTAGCAATAACTATTTGATTATAACCAGAATAACCATCTAAGAAGCTGTAAAATGGTTTACCTGACAGTCTTTCTAACATTTGATCAATAAAGGGTAAAGGAAAATGATCTTTTCTTGTGGCAGTATTTAATTTTCTATAATCAATGCAAACTCTCCAACCAGTTACTGGTCTTGTTGCTACTTCATCACCATGTTCATTAGTCACAATGCAAATCCCACCCTTCTTGGGTACAACTTGTGTTGGACTTACCCATTTACTATTAGAGATGGGATAGATTATACCTGCATCAAGTAGCTTGATTACCTCCCTCTTGACAACTTCCTGCATTCGTGGATTTAGCCTCCTTTGTGGTTGTATGGATGGTTTGTATTCATCCTCCATCAGAATCCTATGCATACAAATGTGTGGACTGATGCCTTTGATATCTGCTATAGTCCAAGCAATTGCCTGAATATGATTTTTAAGAGTACCTACTAGAGCTTGTTCTTGTTCTTCACTCAATTTGGATGAAATTATTACCGGGAGCTTCTTTTTGTCTGCCAGAAAGGCATACTTAAGATGTTCTGGTAATACTTTAAGTTCAAGCTTAGGTGGATTTTCTATTGATGGGATTAATTTACTTCGAGTTTGCACTTCCATCTTTAAATCAGATCCTTCTTTAGAAAGATCTGTTTTATCGATGTCATCCTCAGATTGCTCTGAAGATGGCATATCCTCACTTTCTGATCCATCCTTGATTTCACCAGTCTCAGGATCAGCGAATCTGACTGCACACAAGTAAGCAAAAGTAGCATCTTCAGCATTTGTGAGTGGGGTGAGATTGTTCTCAATTACATCAGTGGTAAAGAGATTATAGTAATCAAAAAGATTTCCCCCTCCATAGTACTAGAATCTAATCCCTTTCCAGCTACATTGGTTTCAAAAGCATTAAAAGGATATGTTGACATCTTCATCATGTCGAAAGTAACTTCCTGGTCATCAACATGAAGTTTCGCTATGCCATTCTTTGCATCAATCATGGCTCCTGCAGTCACCAGGAAAGGCCTTCCTAGTATGATAGCAATCCTGACATTTTCATCGATATCAAGAATGACAAAGTCAGCTGGAAAACAAAGGCCTCATGTCTTTACTAAAACATCTTCAATGATCCCTTCTGGTCTGGTGCTCGATTGGTCAGCAAAGAAGAGAGTCATATTAACTGGCCTCATCTTTCCCAAGTCCAAACGTCTGGCCATAGCAAGTGGCATTACATTGATGCTGCTTCCTAAGTCACAGAGCCCTCGCCCAGCTTCTTTACAGTTGATAATCAGGGGTAAAGTAAAACTCCCTGGATCTTCAAGCTTTGGAGGAATCCTTTGTTGAAGAACCAAGCTACAATTCTGATTTAAGACCACCATTTGCTTCTCTCCTGCACTTCGTTTCCCTGAAATCAATTCTTTCAGAAACTTAGCGTAAGTGGGCATTTCAGCAATTAATTCAACCAAAGGGATTGATATTTCAATGGCCTTAATCTTTTCAAGAAATTTCTTAAATTTAATTTCTTAAAGATCATTTTTGAGTCTCCCAGGATATGGTATCCTGGGCATGTGTTCATCCAGTGAATCCTTTTTGTTACCTGTAGAGTTAGGATTATCATTACCTCCCTCTTTTTCCTTTGGAAAAGAGTATCCTGAGACATTCTTTTCCAAACCCTTATCCTCAAGTATCTGTCTTTGTTCAAGCTGATCATCTTCTTCCATCGTCTGAACATCCTTGAACTTTTTCTGCTGCAGCAACCTTTCTCGTTTCTTTTCAAATTCAGGATCAACAACCTCTTTTCCTCCCCTCAATGTAACTGCCTTACATTGTGGATTTGTTTCAGAAGAACTTGGTAATTTTCCTTTTTCTCTCTGCT
>JAOANR010000068.1:0-20580 GCA_030278955.1 Hygrophila difformis | reverse complement strand
TGTGGTCGATTTTTGAGTATCAAGAATTCATTATTTCCAAATTCTTAAAACATGAAAGTTGTTCCTTAACGTGTTTTGTAATTACTATAAGAATTTCGCATCAATTGGTTTTGAAATGAATTTTTAATCGGCGTTGCACTAACCTGTGACGAAACCAGTTTTTGAGACAGAAATTATCTTTGCAAAGAACTCGAAATTCGACTCACTTCGGAACCTTATTTCCAAAAACTTAAAACATGAAAGTTGTTCGTGTGTGGGTTTTCGAACTACTGTAAAAATTTCAGAATTTTTGGTTAAAGACGAATTTTTAATTAAGAAAGGCGTAAACTGCCTCGAATAGGATTTTTCGAACTTGAGAAAACTCGAACCATGAAAACGCGATATCGATCATTTGATAACATTGAAATACGAACTTTCGAAAAATTCCGTTCACTAGGACGAACCGATCTTCATGCTATCATTATCTTTGAGACTGCCTCGTTAGTGGTCTCCTTACTATCTGAGATTGCCTCGTTAGTGATCTCGCGCGCTGTGGTTTGGATCGCCTCGTTAGTGGTCCTACTATCTTTTGAGACTGCTTCTTTAGTGGTCTCCCAATGTTTGGACTGCCTCGTTAGTAGTCCTATGTTGAGATTGCCTCGTTAGTGATCTCCTTATTATGCCAAAACGGCTCATCCCTTACGGGTTCGATTCCCCAAGGTGAATAATTCCTGCGGGTTCGATTCCCCAGGACGTGTATGTGAATTCTTGCGGGTTCGATTCCCCAAGATATAAATTTTCCTGCGGGTTCGATTCCCCAGGATGTTTGTTATGTTTTCCTGCGGGTTCGATTCCCCAGGATGTTTGTTTATGTTTTCCTACGGGTTCGATTCCCCAGGATGTGGGTGATTCCTACGGGTTCAATTCCCTAGGATGTATTTGAGTCCTTGCCGGTTCGATTCCCAAAGGGCGATGGAATATCTTTGACTATAGCTGAAACATTGATAGAAGATTGAGATTAAGAAAACGCGTCCTTTCAAGTATGCCTTTAGAATCTTTTGGTAAACTGTTAAATCATATTTTTAATCTGTGCGTGAGTGAAAAGAAAATCTTTAACTAAACCTTCGTTCTAATTTATTAAATTCTTATTACTTAAACGGTTAATTGATATTTTGTCAAGAGGTCTAAAAGACTTGAATTTAAGTTTAAATTTTATTTATGCAACTCTAAATTAATCCTCGTATCGCATGAAAGGTGTAATTTTAATTAAACACATGTAACCCCTTAAATTGTTAGTTAGGGATTAACTTACTCAGTATTTTATATACTAATAAAACCCGTTGTTCATTTTTTTTCCATTACAGAGTACGGAGCATGATCATGCATCGGGGGATCACTTTGGACATTTAGCTATTTATTTACATGACTTGCATGCGGGCTTGATGACCCGAGTTTTTGCCATGTCGGCCCATATTTAAATTTCCGCTGCAACATATTATTCTTATTCATGTATGGATGATGATACACTATTATTTTTAAGTAATTCCGGACTTGCTCTTAAAACTTTTTCCAACACCTGTAGCCTTGCATCTCTTTAGCAAGTTCGGAGAAACCTTGTCTTGCTAGGGAGGTGCGGCGGTGACACCTCGGCCTGGGTTATCAAATCCGGGGTGTTACAGAGTGGTATCAGAGCCCGGAAATATTTTTAAATTATTATTATTATTTGGCCAATATAGAGGCCCAAGGATTTTTTTTTTAAAAAAAACAAATATTAATATTATTTTTAAATTTTTAACTACCATGATTATTATTTTTAAATTTTAAGACTTATTTCAAAGGAACAAAAATTTATTTTAAACCCATTGAAAATATTTACATATGCATAGAAATTTTTCCAAGTTTTTAAAGTCACGAAAATATTTTTCGGGGTTGGGATAACATTGCATTGCATTGCATACATCCATGAATATTTGCGCTAATTTTTTTTATGGGAATTATCAGTATTAAATAATACTCTTATCTTACAATTCGACATGACCTTGACTTAGGAGCGTTTGCTTAATACTAATTTCGCACTAGTCCTAGAACTTGATCACCTAAGCTTGGCGTGCCCATACATTATCTCCTCTTGCCAACCCTATCTTATAGGTTCTTGAGCGCTAACTTGCCTTAGATTAGAAACTCATCTTCACATGCGTTGATAACAGAAAATGGCACCTAAGGGAAAGTCGATGAAGGAAATCCCAAACAACACCAACGCTGACATCCCCAACGCACCCTATAATACCAAGATTGCTCATAACATAGGAGGGCAAGCGCCTCCTATTCCCAAAAATTTGAACAAACGCCTGAGGACTATGGAAGAAGTCCTCATAGCCTTGGGAAACGCCGAGGTACGAAGGACACCAGTAGGTGTGCCACCACCGACAGCCCGACCCAACTACTTAGCATTGGTGAACCCTTATCAACCACCGCATTACGCCGGCGAGGAGGATCCGGCAAAACTAGAAGAATGGATTAGGACATTCGACAAGCTGTTAAGTGCTATCAAATGCCCTGAGGAGGAAAAGATACATGTAGCAACCTACTATCTAGGAGGTGAAGCAGACGAGTGGTGGCAAAACCTCCAACAGAATTTAGAGGAAGAAGAAGGAGCCCATACTTGGAATGAACTTAAAGAGGGTCTAAGGGAAAGATTCTACCCATTAAGCACAAGAACTGCGAAGTACGAGGAATTCCTCAACCTAAGGCAAGGTGCACAGACAGTGCAAGAGTACTACACTAGATTCAAGGAGCTAGTACGATTTGCTACGAGGCTAGTACCAACCGACTCGGACAAGGCTCAGAAATTTGAGATGGGACTGAACCTCAGTATACGGGAGATCCTCGTAGGAGTACCATACACGACCCTGCAGGCGGTATATGACCGGGCTGTAGCAATTGCTCGCGTCCAGCAGCTGGAGCGTAAGGACAATGGTGAGTCAAGCAAGGGTTCGCAAGGATTTGGGAAGAAGAATCGAACCAAAAACAATGGCGACCTTAGGAAGAATGAGGGTCAATCTAGGTCCAAGGAATCGGAGGATGAAAATAAAGGTTTCGATAATGGGAGAAATGGCATCCGTGGTACGGCCATACCACGTTGCCCGCAGTGCCACAAAGCCCATCTGGTGCGCGAATGCCCCAGACGTGGAACTTGTTATAAATGTGGTGGGGAAGACCACATGATTAGAGAATGCACTATTCGGGAGGAGATGATAGAAAAAAAGACTAGATCTAGAGAACCCCAACAAGGAAGTCAAGGAAGGGCTGTAGAACAACTGAATGACGTCGATCAGGCTGACTTGCCAGCTTAATGAGGAATAATCGTAGGAAACGTGTACCCCATTCAAAAAATATATATATATATATATATATAAAATAAAAATAAAACAAACAAATTCAAATTGTTTTGAACTACGTAATGACTTGATCCCTTCACAGGGTACGTAGGCAACTTGAAAATTTCAATTCTGGGTTCAGTCAGATAATAACAAACAATAACACGCAATAATACAATCACGCAACCAAACAACGACCGAGCTCGCAAGGAGCTAACGCCCAACTTCGAGGACGAAGTTGATTCCTAAGGGGGAGAGGATGTAACACCCGAGAAATTTAATTCACATTCAACGGAATGTAATTAATTTCTCGTGGAAGACGTTCATCCTTAAGGGAAGGTAGATGGAAATACCCCAACATTAAATTGAGCCAAAAGGAAGTGAGGGCGCAACTTCGGGGACGAAGTTGATTCTTAAGGGGGGTAGACTGTAATACCCGGGATTTTTACAGCAAAATAAAAATTTATTTCCGAAAACAAAAAAAATTATTACAATAAATTATTGCTCGGAAATGAAACGCCGATAGATTCAAAAACTCAAAATGGAATAAAAGAGGGAAAGGAAGCCGAAGAAATTCCATGAATCGAGTTAAAAGAATTGGAATTAAATTCAAGAAGGAAAAGATTTTAATTCCAAAAACCCGTGAAGTCGGAAATAATTTAATCAGATAAATTACTACACGGGAGTCGAAAGACGATGAATTCAAACTCGACGGATTCAAGGTTTCGAATATGAAATTCATTGGAGTCGAAATAAATTTAAGAAATGAATCGTAACCCCAGAAATGACCCGAAAAGTCGAACCAAGAACGTAGAGGATAGAAACCCGATCGAGAAAAGAAGAAAAGACCCGACGAACCACGCGAACCGCCCAACCCGGCCGGTTCAGGCGTCGCGCGCACCCCGCGCGCGCACGCGCGGCCACCGCGCGGGTCGCGGAGACGCGTACGAGGGGTGATCGCGCGCACTCCGCGCGCACAAAGGCCTGAGGACGCGCCACCACCGCGCCAGAGGTGCAGAAGGTGTAATCTTTCCTTCTATGGCGATTTTCTTGCCAAAATTCCGACCTCAATCGGTGGCAAGTCAATCACAGTGATTGGGGAGGGTATAGGATCGGATTTGGGCACCCTCTCCCCACAATTCTCAGAGACCTAACCCTAAACACTCCCAATCCTCCTCCCCAAGTCAAAAAACCCTCCGACTCCACTTTCCGGCGAACTTTCCGGCGACGGCAAGGCAAACGGGACGAAGCCACTGCCTCAAGGAACCGTGGTAAGTCTTAATACAGTGTTCCATCCATCCATAAGTCTCCAAAACTCGAATGTAACCCTTTTCCTTTGCTACGATTTCACGCCGGAAAACGAACAAAAAACGATTGGAAAGATTGGCCTTTCGTCGCGACCCTAGGACGTCTGGATACCCGTTCCAGTGACCTTAATCTCTAAATCTGTAAGTTAAAACCTTACTCACAAATTTTCATGGTTATTGGTTGTTTAAAACTCGAGATATAGGCTTGTAACAAAAATTGGTTTTCAAAAACCCTATTTTCGTCCAATTTCAAAGAATCGCCTAAAACTCGACCTTCGGGAATTCAAACCAAAACCATTTCAACATAAAAGTTGTTCCTAACACCTTTATCTATCTTGTGTCCAAATTTCAGCCGTTGACAATAAGATTTGCTATCCCAAATCACGCCGTAAACTTTCTGTGACAACCCGAACATTTCAAACTGTGACAGTTTCTCTTACTCGACTTGATGCATGTTTTTCACCCATTTTTAGAATGATTCAACTTTGCATTCCTAAACAAAAGTTGTAGATAATTGTGTCTAGATTATGCATATAAAGTTTCACAAATTTTGGGGTTCATTTGATATGCCCAACGGTCGAATTTCAGAACTGCTTTAAAACTTTTTCGGAGCCCGCGAGTATACAGTGGGTTGTGGTCGATTTTGAGTATCAAGAATTCATTATTTCCAAATTCTTAAAACATGAGAGTTGTTCCTTAACGTGTTTTGTAATTACTGTAAGAATTTTGCATCAATTGGTTTTGAAATGAATTTTTAATCGGCGTTGCACTAACCTGTGACGAAACCAGTTTTTGAGACAGAAATTATCTTTGCAAACTTAAAACATGAAAGTTGTTCGTGTGTGTGTTTTCGAACTACTGTAAAAATTTCAGAATTTTTGGTGTAAAGACGAATTTTTAATTAAGAAAGGCGTAAACTGCCTCGAATAGGATTTTTCGAACTTGAGAAAACTCGAACCATGAAAACGTGATATCGATCATTTGATAACATTGAAATACGAATTTTCGAAAAATCCCGTTCACTAGGCCGAGCCGATCTTCATGCTATCATTATCTTTGAGACTGCCTCGTTAGTGGTCTCCTTACTATCTGAGATTGCCTCGTTAGTGATCTCGCGCGCTGTGGTTTGGATCGCCTCGTTAGTGGTCCTACTATCTTTTGAGACTGCCTCGTTAGTGGTCTCCCATTGTTTGGATTGCCTCGTTAGTGGTCCTATGTTGAGATTGCCTCGTTAGTGATCTCCTTGTTATGCCAAAACGGCTTATCCCTTGCGGGTTCGATTCCCAAGGTGAATAATTCCTGCGGGTTCGATTCCCCAGGACGTGTATGTGAATTCTTGCGGGTTCGATTCCCCAAGATATAAATTTTCCTGCGGGTTCGATTCCCCAGGATGTTTGTTATGTTTTCCTGCGGGTTCGATTCCCCAGGATGTTTATGTTTTCCTGCGGGTTCGATTCCCCAGGATGTGGGTGATTCCTACGGGTTCAATTCCCTAGGATGTATTTGAGTCCTTGCGGGTTCGATTCCCCAAGGGCGATGTAATATCTTTGACTATAGCTGAAACATTGATAGAAGATTGAGATTAAGAAAACGCGTCCTTTCAAGTATGCCTTTAGAATCTTTTGGTAAACTGTTAAATCATATTTTTAATCTGTGCGTGAGTGAAAAGAAAATCTTTAACTAAACCTTCGTTCTAATTTATTAAATTCTTATTACTTAAACGGTTAATTGATATTTTGTCAAGAGGTCTAAAAGACTTGAATTTAAGTTTAAATTTTATTTATGCAACTCTAAATTAATCCTCGTATTGCATGAAAGGTGTAATTTTAATTAAACACATGTAACCCCTTAAATTGTTAGTTAGGGATTAACTTACTCAGTATTTTATATACTAATAAAACCCGTTGTTCATTTTTTTCCATTACAGAGTACGGAGCATGATCATGCATCGGGGGATCACTTTGGACATTTAGCTATTTATTTACATGACTTGCATGCGGGTTTGATGACCCGAGTTTTTGCCATGTCGGCCCATATTTAAATTTCCGCTGCAACATATTATTCTTATTCATGTATGGATGATGATACACTATTATTTTTAAGTAATTCCGGACTTGCTCTTAAAACTTTTTCCAACACCTGTAGCCTTGCATCTCTTTAGCAAGTTCGGAGAAACCGTGTCTTGCTAGGGAGGTGCGGCGGTGACACCTCGGCCTGGGTTATCAAATCCGGGGTGTTACATATAATAGCATCAAAATAAATTGATGTTCTGAGAAAACAATATAGAAACTTTTAGACGCCTGTTGGATTCCTTAAAGCCATAGGCATGCTTGCTTGACTGTTGGATTCCTTAAAGCCATTATCAAATGGATAAGCTATTTGTTTTTTAATGTGATAATTGAATCATTAAATAATTTGATTTTATTTGCAACTTGCTTGTGTATTTAGCTTCTATAAGCATCACTTATTGCATGCGACGTTGAAGGAAATGCCCCTTTATTTTGTTCTTTGGGCACTCTTTCAGGTGCTAGCTAGATATGTACTCCAAAAACTCTTTGGACCAGGGGAAATTGGTGCAACAGGTGACCAGAGCTATATGTACCTTAAGCTTTTGTATTCATCCTCCTCTCCTTTTCTTGCATTTGGTTTTTGCTGCCTGATTTGATCTCTCTTCAACAGGTGATGTGGGCACTTGAGTTCGACCCAAATTTATTCTCCCTTCATGAGGACAACAGCGACTCTGGTAGTGAGATACTAGATGGATCCAAACCAAAGCATAAATCAAGGAGTCAATTTGGCAAGTTCAAACGCGAAAAATTGAAAAATGGTTCCGAGCCTCTTCCTATTACAGTTTTCCTCATTACAAATGTCATAAAGGAAAACAGTGCTAAGTTGCAGGCCGAAGCCTGAGGGCTTGATGATGTAGTCTAGGTAAGCTCAACGTGTTTATAAAATATCATTGTATAGCAAATGTAGATCCCTAATTAGAACACCTCTAATTCTTCAATCAGAAATATTGTTCTATTTAAGATGTTGATAACTCTTTTTTTTTTTTTGTATTAAAATGCCCAGATACTCAACGACTTTAATGGTAACCTTGATGCTAAAAAAGCCTGCGCGGGAGCCATGCAGCTTCATAAGAAATATCTGAAACTGGTAACAGTCAAGTATTCTACATATTAGATATGCTTATCGTGATTCTTATACGAACTTTAGACTTCGCTCTCCCTTCTCATGTGTATGTTTTCTTCATTTTAGATTGTGAAAAATTAATTACAAGATAATGAATGTGCAAGCCAACCCAGCACTGTATGTATGTTTGCTCAGTCGTTGCCCGTGCCTACCCCCCATTCAGACCACTATCACAAGCGCCCTTCTCCCCTAATTAAGCTGCTTCCCGGGCGACGCCAGCGACAGAGGCAACACCGGATAGAGGCGCGTTCCAGATCGGTGCGCCGGTGCTACTGTGGGGAGAACCACCGACTTCACCTATTGTCTGCGCCTGTCCATATATGATTTCTGCAAAGGAATTTTCCCTGCTTTCGAGGATCACCTATTTGTAAGTGGTACAAATCTGTTACCATCCCTTTGAAGATGGTAGATTAATGATTTTTTAGTGTTCAAGATGAGTATGATTTCCTATTGATTAATTCGATATTTTTTTATTACTGGTAGTACAACTGTTCAAAAAATATTGTGCTCTAATTCTATGGATTATGTATACTTGAGATGTAAAAGATATGTCATCTAATGGCTGCACTATACTTCAACGAAGAAGATTTTTAATAGTTTTAACTTGGTTAAGTTCCTGAGGCCAGATATAACGTATCACTATCCCACAAACTGTTCTTGATAACAGAAATTTTGTTCCAACATATGATACATTTTTTCCTTCCCAAATTGAATTATATGTTTCTCAGTATTTTCCTTTAGAAACGGCTATAATACTACGTTGTAACATTTTCTTTGTCTAAGATATTGAAACTTGAACAGTACATATTAGTCAATAGTCACTTGGGTGCAATAGTTACATTATAGGACTAAGTTATTTTACGCCTTCTACGATGTTATACACTGAAGTATGACAGATTCTTTCTGCATGATGACCTGTAGATTCTAGCTTTCCAATTAAATGTGGTGGTCCGCAGATTAGAGCTTTGGATCAAGTTTTATATGAGAAGGATGTTGAAAGTCTTGGTCCGGAAACATATTACATGACGGAAACTGGTAGCTGGGCTGTAAGCAACACTGGTATGCCATATATAGCCCTAACCCGACATATAGAACCAACACCTTGTCCCAGTTTCAAATACTTTAGATTCAGAGCTGTTCCAAACTGCTCGAACTTCAGCTGGATCACTGAGATACTATGGCTTAGGCCTGGAAAATGGTAACTACAATGTCACGCTCCATTTTGCAGAGTCACAAATTGTAGGAACGAGGACATGGAAGAGTGTTGGGCGGCGTGTTTTTGACATATATGTTAAGGTCTGTGTTAAATTAGAACTTTGATGATTGTGGATTTAATGGTTTTTCTTAATCAAAATATAATGTTTGGCCACCACAGTTGTCATAAAGTTCTACATCAAGTGGGAACTTAGTTCTTAACTAAAAATGGATTGTTTTTTTCCATTTCTATGTTGTAACAATATGCTAGCATTAACTAGATAGAAAGTTTGCAATTAGGCTAAAGCATTAGATCATTCATGTGAAGCTATCCCACACCCAGAATTTGCATCATTATATATCTAAATAACATTAGCCTTCATGCAACTATTTACCTAACCTTATGAATCTCATATTATCCTTTGCAAAGTGTAACATATATATTTTCTCGATGTTGTTTCATTTGTTTGTTGACTACATTTGATGTGCTGTAGGGAAATTTGGTGGTCAAAGATTTCGGCATTACAAGAGAGGCTGGTGGGGTCGCATTAAGGGTTGTCGCGAGACAGTTCATAGTCGATGTATCGGAGAACCATCTTGAGATCCATCTGTTTTGGGCTGGAAAAGGGAGTTTTCCTGTACCTACTCAGGGTACCTACGGGCCCTTGATTTCTGCAATAAGTGCCCACCCCAAGTATGTTCATGTTCTAAAGCAGGAAATTAAGTTCTTTCTTTTATTTTCTTTATTCCCGCAGTGATTGATTGTGTGGCTTTGTTTCAGATTTCGTTCCAACTGTTTCAGACAGACCCCCTGGTGGGAACAGAAACCGGACTGGATTGTTATCGGGATTGTTGTTGGTGTTGCAGCTGCAAGTTTGACTTGCCTTTTATCGGTATACTTTGTGCTCTAGAGGAGAAAGAAGCAGAAAATGTTTCTTTCGTTGTGTTGTACCTTTTTCTTTTCCGAATTAACTTTTGTTGTTTGCTTTTTTATTTCAGTGAGACAAATCGCCTTCTTCTAGATTCCCACGTTCTGCCCTCTTGGACGCCGGTTGGCATTTTGCTTTTTCACAGCGAACCCCGTACGGCTCTCTTCGGTTCTGTCGTCGGGTTTGTGGGTGATGCATTCCCTTGTGTGGCCAGTTAGGTATCTGTACATTTATGCTTTGAAGGCTTCTTGTTGTGCTCAGCCATTATAATTTTAAGCCAGAACTTTGGGTTTCATTAGGATGCGCCCAAAGTGTTTGCCATTATGGCTGTATGAATTCTCCGGAGTATTACTGTGATGTCTGATTGCGGTTGGGGTTGTTGTTCGTCCTCTTCCTTTTAGCTTCAGCCATAGCTGTTTTTGATGAACTGACTGTGTGCTTATATCCTGCTTAAAATGTATGCAAAATCCTGTATTTTTTATGTTACACACGTTTATTAGTGATGATCGTTCATTTATTTATTTCCTGCTCGATATGTGATATGCTATAAAATGTTTGGATTATTGTTTGGAAGGTGAGCTGGCACTTCGAACCTGGAGAGGGTCCCCGTTTCCTGAAGGTGGCCAGTAATTTATATGGTGATTCTGGGGTTTCTCTAAATAGGGCGGCTACAAAGACGGGTATGTTTCCTGTTACCCTTTTCCTTTTATTTTTTTTTAGATCCTGCTTTTAATGTCGTTCTTTCTGCTTTCTACAAAACAGGTGGTGCCCTAGCCAGGCCGCCCCACTCACGCATCGCCGCCACCCTCTGGAATCATAAAATCGCCGGCGTACGAACTATCTCCGAGTCATTTCTGCTTCTGTTCATATAATTTGCTATCCCTTGAAATCATCCTTCAGCAGATTCGAGATTAAACTTTCGTGGGTGATTCCCCGAGTCAGAACCCAATTCAGTTTCGGCCTCCATACGTTGGTGAGAAAAGGTAAAATCTTTTGCCAAAAGATCTATTCTTGTGTTGAATAATTCAAAATTGTAATATGAATGTTTATATATTCATTTTAATTGGCAAGGCGAATTTGGGTTTCCTCTTGCGAAACAAGGAAGCTCAAAAATCCCCAATTTGGGGGCAATATTGAGAAGCCCTATACTTCCATCTGTGTGTATTTAATATGGGTATTTCTTCCTTATTCTCTCCGAGGTTGTTGAAACTATTCAAATAGATTGATTAGAAGGTTATGACTCGGTTGCAAGCAGAACAATTGACAAATAGATTGGGTTTCAGATTTTTGTTGCTTCTTGCAGAGCAGGTTTGTTAGTTTTGTTGCATAATTCTGAAGTCAAATAGATTTAGTATCATAGTTTGATGAATTGATGATTCTAATCTAGAGAGAGCATTTGAATAGTTGTATTAATATCATACTAGGAGGAAAAGCATTCAACGTGTTGAGTTTCTCAAATTATTGATATTGCACTTTCGACTTCTTCAAAATCTTGGACAATTGGCTCTTATGATGATTACTGAGTTGGACCATTGATCAATATGATGTTCTATATTTTCGTAGTTTAGTTAGAGCGCGAACGGCAATCAATCAGGACTTATGTGGGTTTTCAGTATATTATACATTCAACTTTTTGTGGTCGCTAACCTTGGCGATCCTGTGATCATGATTACCCTTTTTCAGTTTGTCGAGCTGTACATTTACTAAGTAATGCATCTGTCCTAATCCTTTTGATATGAAGAGTTCCTACTGCTTCAAAATTTCGTGTTTATTTTGGTCTTTCTTGCTTGTTTTTTTCACATAGTGGGTAGTATTGTGGACGATTTTCTAGCAATGAAGTGCTTCCCATTCCACATTGGGGAGAGGAAGGAAGAACCGAAGACTCCAAGGCCTGTTTCATTGACTTCCTTCGCGAATCCAAATGGCTTTCTGTCCAGCTCTCTCTAAGCAGCTTCATCCGTGTGTAAGAATTTTTAGACTTGAGTTGTAGTTGGTTTTGATGGGTGTTCAATTCTGTCTTATGATTTTTCCTTCATTTTCTATGTTGAGGGGTTTGGGGATTTAGGGTTTATGATTGGATTTCTTGGAATCGATTAGGGATTAGATTCCTAAGGTGAGTTCGTAATTCTCCACCATGGCTAATCAGGTGTTGTTGTTTTATTGTACAGGTGGTGTTGTTACATTGTCATAATTCTACAAATGATTGTGTTCGCATTTCCTTACCAATGAACAGCATCATACTTGTGTCCACCAGATCGGTACTTGCCTAATGTGTAAAATTATTGGTATCCATTCATCAATTTTTTAGGTGCCACAAATTGAAAGAATTATATATAATTGAGTGGAACTTATGCTATTTTTGCATCTCTTGGTTACTTCAGTACAATCAATATTGTTGAGTTAGTGATTTCAATGTAGATTGAAAGGTTTAATAGTTTAAGTTTTTGTAAATTTAGTGATTTTACTTCATTATTTCCCCGCATGTTCTAGAAATGGCTATTTGTGAATCCTTTGCATAGCATTTTTGTAAATGGCGCTTTAGTTGCATATCTCAATCTTAATGTTCATCTTACTTCTGTGCTTTTTGTTTGATCCACTTAGCTGCTCATCTGTTGTCTACCCATGTACCTTTTCTTTACAGTTGTTTTGTTCATCAAAGCGAACCGGCGGATTTGCACAGCCTGCAAGCTCTTGCATGTATCTTGATTGGTACTTTGTTTTTCCTACATGTGCTGAAGTAACATCTGTAGGTTTGTTTACACATTTACTATGTTCACGTCAGGTGGATATATATATATATATATATATATAATTTGAATAATCTATCCCTAGCAAATCTTTCCTTCATAGTGATTGGGTGATTGTTTGCACTTGTTTTGCAGGCATGAGTTCAGAGAAAACCATAATGGATGGATCAACTCAGCAAAACTTACTGGTAATTCTGTTATCTCCACACAAATAATCGTAGAGTTGACTTTGGATGCTGAAGACATGGAAAAATGTCATGTAATCAGGAGCGAATTGCAGTCGGCTATAGATGTCATTTTAATTTGGATATGATTTATTGTTTTGACTACTTACATGTTACTATGATACCATCATTTGGATAGTAAATTGCATTCATTGACTTCATATTAACCACCACCTCTTATATTTTGTATTATATATTTGGTACCTGCTGCCTTGTCTCAGTGTCTTCTGCTTGATTTCATCTGCTCTTTGCAGTTTGCACTTAGTCGAGAAACACTATTTTATATCATTGTAATACCCGTAAATTTTAGAATATAAAAATAGGAATTAATCCAATAGGAGGGAAGGTTTTGTTTCCGAGAACCCGTAGACGCGGAAATGCACGGAAGTCAAAGGACGACGAATTAGAACCCGACGGAGCAAGACCGACGGTCTTAAGATTTCAAGCATGAAATCGAATTGAGACGGAATAAATTTAGGATGAGAAGCATAATCCGAAAATGACCCGGAAAATCGAGCGCGAAAACGTGGAAGGATAGAAGTCCGAAAGAGAGGAGAAAAAGACCCGACGGATCGGATCGCACGGACCCGCCCGGACCGCAGTCCAGGCGAGGGCCGCGCGCTGGCCGGGCGGGGTTTGGCCAAAAGGCGCGCCAACCCCGCGTGGCTCCACAGGTTTTGGCAACTTGCGCGTTTTCGGCGATTTCTTACCATAAATCGACCCCCCGACTTTGGAAAGCAGATTTTGGTCGAGGGGAAAGCTTTTAGGGCGACCTAGGGCTGCCTCCCCACCCTTTTCATCAGTCACAAATCACCCTCCACTCTCCCCAAACTCTCCCAAGCCAAAACACCTTCCGGCGACTTCCCGACGACTTCCCGACGACTTTCCGATCACTTCCCGGCGACGAAAACCGACGGAGGAGGCGTGGAATACAAGATCCCTAGTGTTCTAAACTGTGGTAAGTCGTTCATAGATTTCCATTTAAGTTTTTGAACCCGAAAACTCGATCTAACATTGGATTTCTTCGTCCGATTTGAAATCGTGGCCAAAGTCGGAAGCTTGACGTTGAGGAGATCCGTTCGTAGCAAATTTAGACGAGCCAGCGACCTTAGGACGACCAAAACTCCCTATCACTGTAAGTTGAGCCTTCCATATCAATACGGGTGGATTTAGGGGCGTCCGATATAGGCGTAATGTAACGAAACGTAAAAATCGAAATTAAAAACCCCAACTTGCGCAGTTTCTGTAATCGGCCTAAAACTCATATTTCGAGGATTCAATCCGAGAAACTCAAAACTAGACTTTTAATCCTAACACATAAATCTAGGTTGTGTAAAAATTTCAGACATTTTCGTTAATGTTTGCTATTTTAAATCGCATCGAAAAGAAACTGTTTGACAAAACGTGTTTGAAATCTGCCTATGAACATGTCCGAACTTAGTGAGTCTATTTCTATATTTTGTAATCCGATTTGATCTTTGCAATCTAAATGAAAGTTGTAGATAATCATGTCTAGTATATGTGGTTAACATTTCAGAATTTTTGGAGTCCATTTGATATGTCAAAAAGCCAATTTTCCGAACTGTGACAAATCTGTTTTGAGACAGTAAACTGTTTTCGCATTAAACTTGATTTTTGACATGTTTCCTCAACTTATTTCGAGAAAGTTAGAACACAAAAGTTGTTCGTTAGGGTGTTTTGCATAAACTGTGAAATTTTCAGATTTTTCGGACTTAAACCGAATTTTTAAATTGAAAAGGCGTAAACTGTGACGCCAAGATACTTTTAAATCCAAGGATTTTGAAATTTCGAAACGAACGATCAAAGATTTGAAATACGATACATCTATACTTTTGAAAAACCCCGATACGCTAAATCTAAACGATACATGAGATACTTTGGTGGAGGGTGAGTGCTCTGCAGGGTGCCCCTCTAGCCTTTCTCTTCGGGCCTATAATGGACGAGAGAATTTGATGAGATATTACGCCAATCGGCGGGAGATACATGGCCTACTCTCTCGGGTTGTCCGTATGGATTTCCCGAGGCTCCGGAGTGGTACTGGGTATGGCAGATACGGCTGCGGCCGCCGGATCACCGGCTAAACGAGATACTTACGAAATGGCTGCGGCCGCTGGATCACCGGCTATACAAAACACTGAGAAATGGTTACGTAACGGGGAAATAAAACATTTAATGTTTTTAAGTATTTATTTATTTATGCATGTCTTTAAATTATGCATTTTAATTAAGTCTTTAAATCCCTTATCATGACTAGATTGTTATTGTGGTTTAAATGCACGTTTAAGTACACGATTTAAATTTGTAAATGCATGTTTAGGAGTGAAATTTTAATTATCTAATTAAATCCCTTTATTGCTATGTTAGGATCGACTTACTCAGTACTTTATATACTGATAAAAATCGTTGTTTTTCTCTTCTCTTTTCAGAGTATGAAGATAATGCATGAGCATATGCATTGGGGGATGGAAAAACTTTAATATCGTTTTTATTGCTTTCATATAACGGGCATGTAAATCCCGAGTTTTGGCCATGTCGGCCCACTTTACATTTTTCCGCTGCGATATATTATTACTACTACTATATGGGTGGATGATACTTATTATCATTTTAAAATAGATTCCGGACTTGTTTTTAAATCTTTTTGCAATACCTATAGCCTTGCATCTCTTTGGCAAGCTCGGAGAATCCGTGTCTTGCTAGAGAGATGTGGCGGTGACATCCCGACCTGGGTTATCAAATCCGGGGTGTTACAATCATGCTCATTCCTCAACATTGTAATCATCACTATATCTGCTGAAAATTACGATACAGGTAGAAATAAATATTCTTCACCCTTTTGGATAGGAATTTTATGTCAAGCTCATTACATGTGATAATCGTTAGTTCTATTATTTTTTTAGAAGTGAACACACAAAAACTTCCTCCGTAACTGTCCTTTTGCGGTACCTGGTGCGTCTCTCTGAGTACGTGAGACCATGTAGTTTATTATTTTGCCTTATTTCATTATCACTTACTGATTTATGATTGCGAAAATTATTGTCAAATCGAAGTTTTTATTATGCTGGTTAAATTATTGCTTTAGATGTGTTTTGTGTGCAATTTCTTTTTTTCGAACATTTGATGTCTTCTTTGCATTTAGATGCATTTAGAATCGAATGGTTATCCGTGGAATCTTTGTATCGGTTAACTTTACATCCCTTTTCGTGATTTTATTCTTTTTTCTTGATCGAATTACCCTGGTGCCTATATAGTTTTATTCTTTTCTTTTTTTGCATCACCTTTCAAAGGGTTTGAGAGCATTCAATAGAGCTCTGGAGTCTCGACTATTATTTCTTTTTTTCTTTCATTGACTTCATTTGACTACGTACATGTTACTATGATGTATAATTCAAGCTTTTACTGTCAATTGCATGATAGGCTGATCCAGTGGCTTTTCAGTTTGAGACCCCTCCAACAGTGCCATTTAGAATTGATCCTATGAAACTTGATTCCCAGTTTCAGGGAAATAACGAGGTTCATGGGTTTGATCAATGGGCTACATCATCCATGCCTTATTCATCTGAAGGGTTTGGGGTTTCAAATGCACCACTGTTTCGAGAACCATATATTGCTAAGGTTACGGACATTAATTATATGGATGGTTCATCTGACAAAAAGTGGAGTAGCAGGGCATTTCCTTGGACAAAGAAGCTAGAGGTTTGTATTAGAATGCATTGTTTAACTTTAACTTTATTTCTGCTGATGTTCTAAAAATCTGTTTGCTGATTTGATTTTCAGGCTAATAACAAAAAGGTATTTGGCAATCCATCTTTCCGCCCAAACCAAAGAGAGGTGATCAATGCTTCAATGAGTGGATGTGATGTTTTTGTTTTAATGCCCACTGGAGGGGGAAAAAGCTTGACTTATCAGGTTAACTATTTATATAATTCAGTCTTTGGTGATTCCATCTGTGTGGAACAGTATGCTTTTAAGTTGAATCAGTTTCATATCTTTCTCATGTTAAGCTGAAGCCGAATGTTACAATTTGTGATCTTTTATAAGACTACTGATGCTTGATTATTACTTAATCATTTCCTTGGTGTTCCAATTGTGACTCTCCTCTTTCTCTCTCTCTCTCTCTCTCTCTCTCTCTCATATCTTTCCAATAGCATGTTCTACATTGTCATAGTGTGAAACACTAATTAGCCGGGTCTTTTTAGTTTTCTATAATATTCGATAGCTACTTTAGTACTGACTTTCCTGTATTGCCGTTTGATATGCTGTTTGATGCTGCAGAGTAAATAAAGGGATGCGTCTTGAGGACTTTAAATTCATATACTGGATGGAGTATGCCCATCGTATGTGGGGAAGAACATTGGGCATTATGTTTGCACTACCCTTCTCATACTTTCTTCGCAAAGGATATATTACACTCCCATTGGCACTTAGACTCTCTGGATTATTTGCTCTTGGTGCGGGACAGGGACTAATAGGGTGGTGGATGGTCAACAGTGGTTTGGAGGCAATAACTTAGTCATTACTGTGCATTAAACTATTTTATCTGATACTGTAATTGAGACACAATTTAATAAAATGGTTTGTTGTTTCATTTGCTCAGGGACCTGTATCTGAGTATGCCGAACCAAGGGTAAGTCCATACCGCGTTACAGCCCATTTGACTTCGGCTTTTGTTATCTACTCTGGGCTTTTGTGGACTGCTCTGTAACACCCCGATTTTTGGTCACCCAGGTCGGGATGTCACCGCCACACCTCCCTAGCAAGACACGGTTTCTCCGAGCTTGCTAAAGAGATGCAAGGCTATGGTCTTTCAGAATTTAAAATATTCAAACAACCCATTCATATATAATTTAAAAATAATAGATCAAAGTTGCAGCGGAAAATAATATTTACATATATAATGCAGTGGAATATAAAAATAAGGCCAACATGGCCTAATCACGGGTTAAACAGGCATGTTCATGCAAGATCTAGTCTAAAACAAAGTTAAAGAATAAAGTGTTCCCCAACATTCCCACGAATGCATATGATGATGCATATTCTTCATGCTCTGTAGGAAAAAGAAAGAAATGGTTTTGGTCAGCACAACGTGCTGAGTAAGTTAACACATACAAGATTATGGGGTTTCAAAGCCATTAATTAAATTTAAGGAAAACATGTGCATAACACCCCATAACTTGATTCATTTATCAAATAAAAATTTTAAAGGCATAATTCACAGGATATGGACTCCATAAAATCATAAATATAGCTTGCCAAGTAAAATAATTGTAGGACATAATTTAAGAGCATAATTTAAATAAGGGAAAGAAAACATTCAAGTCTTTTAAATTTTCCCGTTAATCCCTAGCCGAGTATCAAGATTTTATTTGTAGTTAAGTTTCTCTCGCCGTTTTGGCACAGTTTCTCATGTTCAACACCATCGTCCAATCAGGCACGATGTGCAAAGCTAGGTGGGCACCCTGCAGAGCACTCACCCCCTACGTAGATTACTCCCGTCCGTTTAGGCACGAAGCAAAAAGCTAGAGGGGCACCCGATGGAGCACTCACCCCCTACATAGGTCACTCTCGTCCGTTTAGGCACGAAGCAAAAAGCTAGAGGGGCACCCGATGGAGCACTCACCCTCTACATAGAAAGCTCAAACTAGTCATAACGGGATTTCGAAAATGTTTGTTGATGTATTTCATTTCAAAGGAGTTTCCACTCATTTAAACCTTAAAGGCCAATTTCTCAAATTTAGTAAGTTTCTCAAAATATACTATTTCAGGACGCTACTCGCTCCGATATCATTTAAAAATCCTTTCCAACAAGAATTTCAAGATTTGACTCCGGTAACCGCTGTTTACTCTAAAATTTATTAAAAATCAGATTCAAGTCCAAAAATTCTGAAACTATACCACTGACTCGGAACCACCGAGATGAACAACTTTCGTGTTTTAACTTTTTCAATCGGAGATACGAAACAGGTCAAAAACATCGATTTTCGTAGAAACGTTAATCTGTCCGAATTTATCTTACAGCAGTTCACGATTTTCAAGATCTACCATAGCAAATCAACTCCAAACTTAACAAAATTTTAGAGATACCTTCTTAAGACATTTGTCTACAACTTTCATGTTCGGCTAAAGATCTAAATCGGCCTAGAACCCTAGTCAAAAACGTCATCAAGTTCAGGCCTAAGTTCTGTCAAGAAATTCAAGATTTAAATCTTAGCAGTTCGATTTCGGGTGGATTTCATATAACAAATCATCACGAAAAATTCTGAAAATTTTACAGGAGATAGATCTAAGCCTTAGGAACGTTTTTTGTGTTTTAAGTTTTCTGGTTTGAAGACTTTTAAGGGTTCGGAAAAATTGTACAAAATTGCTGCGCCGGTAGAAATTACATGTTGACAGATTTTCGAAAGTTTTGATTAAGCTTTTAGATTTAAGTGTTTTAATTTCTCCCAAAACCATGTATGTAATACCCGGGATTTTTATCGGCGTCCAAAGAAATAAAATTCATTTCTTAATCCGATCAAGGTCGAAATATTTCCGAGAAGAAGAAAATAATTCATTATTGCTCGGAAATGAATTACCGATAAATTAAAAATAGAATAAAAGAGGGAAAGGAATCCCGAAGATATTCCATAGATTAATCCCAAAAGAATTGGAATTAAATTCAAGAAGGAAAAGAATTTTAATTCCAAGAACCCGTGAAGTCGGAAGTAATTGAAGTAGATAAATTATTGCACGAGAGCCAAAAGACGACGAATTGGAAGCTGACAAATCCGAAACCGACGGCTTAAGATTTCAAACATGAAATCAATTTCAAGTCGAAATAGATTAATATAGGAATCATAATCCAAGAATGACCCGAAAAATCGAACCCGAAAATGTAGGAGGACAGAAGTCCGAAAGGGAGGAGAAAAGGCCCGACGGGATCGCACGGCCCAGTCCGGACGCACGGCCCAGACCAGGCCGCGCGTCCTCCGCGCGGTGTTTGGCTAAACACCGCGCCACCACCGCGCCAGCCACACAACAGCTGCCAACTTGCGCGATTATGCAATTTTCTTGCCATATTTTCGACCCCCGACTTTGGAAACTCAATCCCGGTTGATGGAAGGTGTATATGGTCGGATTTGGAGGTCATATGGCTGATTATTTTCGAGACTCTAACCCTAGCAGCCCCAAAAACACTCTCCAACTCTCCAAGTTCTTCCAACACCCGAAAATCACCAACTTCGAACTTTCCGATCACTTTTCGGCAACGAAAATCGACGAAGGAGGTGTGGAGAGCAAGAGCTTTAGGATTTCAGATTCATGGTAAGACGCTCATAAGGTTTCGTTTAAGTTTTCGAGTCCGAAAATCCGATCTAACCCTAGATCTTTACTTTCGATTTCGTTTCGGGGCCAACGGAGAGGAGACGGAGTAATGGGGACGTGTTCGTAGCAAGCGTGGGCGCCCCGATCGATCCAGAGACGTCCTAGACATCATCCCCACTGTAAGTTAATGCTTACTTGGTTTTGGGTGACTTAAAATGCAACCAAACATAGGGATTTAATAACTCTAAAATTTGTCAACACGGAAAACCCCCGGCGCAGCGATTTGGTGCGAATTTTTCAAACCCATA
>JAOANR010000067.1:0-21460 GCA_030278955.1 Hygrophila difformis | reverse complement strand
TTGGGTGAATGATGACTGTGGCCGGTCAGACTTTTGCAGCAACTTTTTTGCCCGCCACTTTATGGATGTCAGTTTTTTACCCGAAAAGACGGAAAGCCTCTTGGACCGGATACTTGGACCGGACCCGGTCCAAATAAAATACCCGGGCGAAGCTTGATCAAGGATTATCCTAAATGATATTAATTAGGACTGTTTGACTCGGAATATTAAGCTTAGACCGGGCATAATTAATATCCGGGCATAGCGCTGTCGCGGACCAAGCAACAGCAATCCACTTAGTCCGGGAATTCGCTATACCCGGCTATATAATAATTGGCGGACCAAGCCGCCGTTATCCGGACCAAGCTGTTTGGTCCGCTTTTCCATTAGGTCCGCCCATTGTTGTGAGCGGACCAAGCGTTTTTGACCGAGTCAAGCCTCGGGAAGGCAACCCCTTTGTCATAACGTCTGCATTTATTCTCGTGAGTGCATGGAATATATTCCCCACTTCCCCCACCACCCGCCCGTTCAGCGTTCATAATATAGATTTCAAAAGCCACCTCTTTTTCTCTAGATCTAGATCCAGATCTACAGTCCGTTCACCACCATTCGTTTTTCTCCGTGACCGACGTTAATCCTCCGGCCATCGTCATTGTTGGGTATGATTATATTGTTCCATTTTTTTTTCCTTGTGCGTATAAATTTGGTGGGGGATTATTTCTAATCCGCCGACCATCGTCGTTGTTGTGGATTATTTTTTTTTATTGTTCCGTATAAATTCAGTTTTTTCCTTGTAATTTTCAGATCCGCCGTGAAGGGTTATAAGAAGTTCGATTTCCATTGAAGATCCTAACGCGGATATATTTATTGTTGGTAAGTTATAATTTTTTTTTGATTAAGTAGATATTGTTATGATTTCTAAGTTTTCTGTGATTTTTTTTAAAAATTTTTCTAAGATTTTATTTGTGTGATAATGTCAATTTTTTTAATCCGAACGCGGATACATACATCTATGGTTTTATTTCAGCTATACAAAAAATTGTTCACAGCTAAAGCTTTCGATTCTGAAAGACAAATCGTTCAATGCTTGGTCCGCTCGAAAAAATATAAGGACCAAGCATGCAGTGTGCTTATATTCTGCCGATTATGACTTGGTCCGTGCATTAATGCTTGGTCCAATAATATGCGGACCAAGCATGCAGCGTGTTATATTAACCCTACTACTTGGTCCGTGCATTAATGCTTGGTCCAATAATATGCGGACCAAGCATGAAGAGTGTCATATTAACCCTGCTACTTGGTCCGTGCATTAAATATGCGGACCAAGCGTGCTCTGTGTTATAATCCACGGACCAAGCTTGAGGTGTCCAATAATGGGCGATCCTAGCATATTTTGAAATATATTGCTGCATATTTATTTAATATATTGCTGCATTTATTAAAAATTGTTGGGTTTTTGAATAACTTGTGCGCAGTTGTATTTTGGCCGGCGCAACAATGGACTCGTCGTGGTTGTTTGGTCCGGAAGGGTTGTTGGGAGGGGAAGCAAACCGTCCTCCTGATATTGACTACACAGTTAATCGTAAGTATTTATACGTGCTATTTACTTTTGAGTTTAGTATTTGCGTTGTACATGCATATTTTTTGCATTTACTTGTACTTGTTTTCGTGTATTTATGTTATATGAATATGTTAAATTAATTGTTTAGTTCGTTAATGTACATTGTTAATTTGTTATTCTTTTTTGTTTGCATGAATAAATGGATATAGATTTGGATACATTTTACCGCTATATAGTAATTGTAGATTAATGAACAAATAAAAAAGAAAGGCGACATAAATTAGTATTATTATTTTTTGAGTACTTGAACACACAAGTTATTATTATTCCGTCTATAGTATGAAAAAATATTACTAGATTTATATAAGTAAATAGTATTACTGGTGCCGATTTATTTTATTTATTTCTTTTGTTATTAGTATTATTAATTATTATTTTAATTATTATTTTTTGAATTTTAAAATGGTAATTAAAAGATAATGTAGAAATATTAAAAAGTGTAAAGTAATAATAATATAATAATAAGGTTAAATTAAATGAAAAATAAAATGTAGTAAAAATTTAAATTAATAATAATATATTAATTCAAAAAAATTAAATTTAAAAAATTTATTTAATTATTATTATTATTATTATTACTATGTTATTATAATTATTATTATCGAGTCCTCGAACACACAAGTTATTATTATTCTGTCTGTTCTATAAATAAAATATTAATAGATTACTATAAGTAAATAGTACTATTGTTTCCGATTTATTTTATTTATTACTTTTGTATTAGTATTATTATTACTTTGACTGTTATTATGTTATTACTATTTTAATTATTATTTGTTGAAGTTTAAAATGGAAATTAAAAGATAATGTACAAATATTAAGAAGATTAAAGTAGTAATAATATAATTATAATGTTAAATTAAATAAAAAAATAAGAAATTAATATAATAAAAATTTAAAGTCATAATAATATAATAATTCAAAAAAGGAAATTTTAAAATATTTATTGAATTATTTCGCCTTATTACTACTATGTTATTATTATTATTGTTATTGTTATTTTAATTATTTACTTTATTATTTGTTGAAGTCCAAAATGAAAAAGAAAAGAATATGTGTTGAAATATTAAAAAATTTAAAGTAATAATAATCTAATAATAAGGTTAAATTAAATTAAAAAATAAAAATATAATATATTAAAAATTTATAGTAATAATAATATAATAATTCATAAAAAATTAAATTTAAAAAATTTACAATGAAAATGAAAAATGAAAAATTTCTTAAAAAATTTTTTATAAAATTTTTTAAAAAATTTATATTAAATGAATAGAATCTGTCATGGTAGGAAAATGAAAAATTTAAAATATACTAGTATAACTTAAGGTAAATTGCGTTTATATTTATATTATGAATTGTTGATAATTATTAGGACAATTATTTTTATCATTATAATTCTGCTAACCAATAATACGTTAACATTTTCATTTATATTAACAGTAATGAAAATAATAGTTTATGGTGATCATAGTAGCTTAGAAGTAGTGTTGTATTAATATGTGCGAAGAGATTTTTTTTAAATGTATTAATAGTTTATGGTCGACAATGTGTAGAATGTACGAATGAATCAACTAATTACACACAACACCCCCGTTGTACGTACTACGCGTCCGGGGCGACGAGTTGGTCGGACTTCATATTCGGTAATCCACCGTCGCGGAATCCGATGTGGGCTCCGAACGCAGGTGCTAGTAGCAGTGGCCACGTACCAGAATATGTAGACGAATGTCGTAATGAGTACGGAACAACCATCCCTATAAGTTATCCAACCCTTACCGGGCTAGAGGAGGGTGAGACAAATGTAGCGAATGCATCAGACCATGAGGACATGGGCGCGCAGGATAACATGGTGGATGAGGCACAGGATGACCAGAGTGATGAGAGTGAGGAGGAAGAATGGCAGGATGAATGGGGTGAGTCAGCAGCGGAAGTAGACTTTGAAGATTTGGCAGGGCATCGCTTGATACTCACCTATTTCAAAGCCTTCTGGAGAATTGTACGCGAGGGAGGATCCATAGAGGGACTCGATGCTGGCCTCGATCCAGCGAGGCGACTGCCGGCAGAAGGGTTCACGGTTCCTCAAATGACACGCGGGAACTGGAATTTGCCGCGTCCACCGCTTGAGCTGCCTGGAGATTACGTCGACCCGTACGTGGATGAAACCGTGGATAGACCACTAGCAGTGGGATCAGTGTTTGCGACAAAGAGGCGGTTGCAGGAGAAATTGGTCCAGTACTTGATCGGAGAGAGATGTGGGTACGTGACTTGCAAGTCGGACAAAACACGATATTGGGTGCGCTGTTCCATGGAGGAATGCAGTTTCCAGATGCGCGCGCGAGGTACCCCATCGATATGGACCGTATACAGATTGGTACCACACAATTGCACGTTTAACCCGGATAATATTCCAGACACGAGACTCCCGTCCAATCACTTGGGGGCATATTATGCGAATGTGGTGGCGGTTGGGTCGGAGACGATGGGACCCGAGTCACTTCGGGCGCGGTTGTTGGAGGACGGCGTCAGAATATCGGTGGATATGGCGAGAAAGATTCGGGCTCATGCCATTTCATACATTTTTGGTGGGCATGACGACTCCTTCCGAATGATTCCATCGTACCTGTATATGATGCGGGAGCAAAATCCTGGGACCTATACGGAGTACGTAGTTGATGATGAGGATAAGTTCTTGTACTGTTTCTATGCGTTGTATGCGTCAATTACTGGGTGGAAAGAGATGCGGCCCTTCATCGTGATTGACGGAACGCATCTGAAGGGGAAGTACAAGGGAGTACTTTTCGTGGCAGTGACGAAAGATGGGAACAATCAGATATTTCCGCTCTGTTTCGGGGTCGGACCGAAAGAGTCAACAAGGGCGTGGAGATGGTTTCTGACGCAGATGAGGGCCGCGCTTCTTCCAAACGACAATGTGTTGATAATCTCTGACGGTTCGCCCGCAATTAGAGCTGCGGTGGAGCAAGCGCTCCCGAGGAATCCACACGTTCTATGCTGCGTGCACCTAGCGAAGAACCTGTTGCGGTTCGGGGGGAAGGGAGCCCAGGACGCATTCATGGGAGCGGCATATGCACACAAGAGGTCCGTGTACGACCGGCATATGGCTACCCTAAGGGATGGGTATCCGAGCGCGTATAGACATTTGATGGAGGAAATAAGGCCAGAACGCTTCGCACGAGTTCACTGTCCCGTCCGACGGTACGACATGATGTCGACGAACATCGTCGAAAGCATGAACAAGGTCCTTTTGTGGGCACGCAGGTTGCCTGTGTGCGCTATGATGGAGGTGATTCGTGCTACTGTCGGAGATTGGTTTAAGAGAAGACATGAAGATGCTTCAAAAAACACAGACCGTTTAACCGATTGGGCAACTCGGGAGGTGTTTAATGCTCGAGCGATAGGTGAAAAGTTGGATGTCGAGAATACGCGTTTGGAAAATGTGTACCAGGTCCGGCACGGCAGTAAGTCGTACACGGTGAGCCTTACGGAGGACCCATCGTGCACATGCCAGAGCTTCCAGCAGATGTTGATACCGTGCTCCCACGCAGTCGCCGCAATACTGTAAGTATTCGATTACATCATTGCTTCAGAGGTTTGTACAGTTGGAAACATAAGTTGGGTGTATTTCCAATATGCAGGAAAGCGAGGCACGAAATAACCCACTATGCCGCCGCCTTCTATCTTCGAAGTGCTTTGATGGATGCATGGAGCGGACCCGTGTATCCGATGGCACACCCGAATGATTGGGCGGTACCAACAGAAATTGCGGACGCCCCATGTAAGACGCCTGAATGCCCGCGCCAAGCGGGAAGACCAAGAACAACCAGGCTTCGATCGGCAGTGGAAAGAGCATCGCGTGCCGGGATGCCTCAAAGATGTCGCAGGTGCGGCCAATCCGGCCACAACCGTAAGAACTGCACCGCGACGGTTGAGCCTGTGGCCGGGACATCAGAAAGGCGACCGCGTGCACCAAAAAAATGTAGTAGATGCGGTCAGGTAGGCCACACGGCACTGAGGTGCCCGCAGAACATGCCTCGGAATATCCCCGATTTGAATAGTACCGGACCATATGCCTGGGAGACGTGGCCCCACTGAGTAACAATGAGCGATGGTCCGTTGTTGAATTTATGATTTCAAGTGTAATTGGAGTGTATGAAAGACAAATAATTGTATCCTCTATCAAATTGTTGCCACAATTATTATTCTCCAACAAAGCGGATAACATGTTTTAATGCCCATTCGTCAACGAACAATCGGTCACATAATGTAAACAATCGGCAGTGGATTGTATCCTTCTTGTCTATCTTCTCATTCAGGGATTTTGCTCCTGTCAACACTCTCAAACAAGCTGTAGCTGATTCCCAAACTGATACTCTCTGTGTTCCATGAGTATAATTTCACCATTCGAATTGTGTCCTTGTTCCCTTGTCTGCCCCGAGTTAGAAGTTGGGGACCCAGGCTGTTCTCCTTGCCTGACGGTTCCATACTTTGAAGGTTATGGAAAGAGGAATTAACTTGCCATTTTCTGAACTCTTCATCCCAAGTGAGAAGCATGCCGGCTGGGGCTATAATTGCAGGCCGACAGTTTGGAAATTTTTTTATGTAGGTTTCAATGAATACAATGGTTAAACGGGTTTCAATTAGTATGCGCAATACTCCAGGGACGGGGGAAACCCGTTTAACCATTGTATTCATTGAAACCTACATAAAAAAGTTTCCAAACCGTGGGCCTGCAATTATAGCCCCAGCCGACATGCTTCTCACCTGGGAAGAAGAGTTCAGAAAATGGGAAGTCAATTTCTCTTTCTATAACCTTCAAAGTATGGAACCGTCAGGCAAGGAGAACAGCCTGGGTCGCCAACTTCTAACTCGGGGCAGACAAGGGAACAAGGACACAGTTCGAATGGTGAAATTATACTCATGGAATACAGACAGTATCAGTTTGGGAATCAGCTACAGCTTGTTTGCGAAGTTGACAGGAGCAAAATTCATCAATAAGAAGATAGACAAGAAGGATGACAATGTGATCATGCAATACAGATATGTCAATATTTGATCGAGACATAGATGGCAATCCGGAACCTTCCGGGCCATGCAGATTAATATTCTCGAAGAATGTGGATAACATGTTATTCATTACACTTGAGGTATGGGAAAAATATTTCGGAATGGTTGTTCAGATAGTGATGGTCACTATCTGCATCGTCCTATACAGAGGATATATGCAAGCCTGACGGAATGCCGGAGTGGCCAGCGTGACTCGGCACGCCCTATTTACGCGGCTGGCGTGCAGCTTCGACATTTTCTAGACTCACATAATGATCAGGCCTCTTATGCCGCGACAGGATGTTGTGGTCGTGCGAGTTTTATTTTACTTGGTGGGAATGATATGATCCGGCATGCTTTGCCCGAAGGAATTAAGAAGTGAACCGTCGGATAATGTCGAGAATTCTCACCCCGGTTTGTGCCGTGGCATGTGTGCCCACAATGCCTTCCGCACGAACATGGTGGACATTTCTACCACTGCATGGCATGTAGGGCATGGGTGCATTTTTTTTACTTAATACAGCGATGGAGCCTTACACGGTAGTGGAGAAAGGCATTCAGAATGACGAGCTCGCAAGATCTCGAATGACTAGCCTGTGCGTAAAGGTGTGCATCCTCACATTCGATGACCACTGACCATTAAAACAATCCTTGTAGGGGTTTTAGAAGCAGATTCTTGGAAGGGTGGCACCTTCAAATACTCTTGTAGTCGTGCTTCAAAAAATCTGCTTCTAAAATTCCTACAATGATTGGTTTATTGCTCAGTGGTCATCCGATGGGCGGACACACACCTTTACGCACAGGCTAGTCATTCGAGGTCTTGCGAGCTCGTCATTCTGGATGCCTTTATCCACTACCGTGTAAGGCTCCATCGCTGTATTAAGAAAAAAAAATGAACCCATGCCCTACATGCCATGCAGTGGTTGAAATGTCCACCATGTTCGTGCGAAAGGCATTGTGGGCACACATGCCACGGCACAAACCGGGGTGAGAATTCTCGACATTATCCGACGGTTCACTTCTTAATTCCTTCGGGCAAAGCATGCCGGATCATATCATTCCCACTAGGTAGAAACTAAAACGCGCACGGGCACAGTATCCTGCCGCGGGCCAGGAGCATTGATCATTATGCGTGCCAAGAATATGTCGTAGCAGCCCGCCAGCCAGCTCTGTAAGAACGTGTTGCTCGTCTCTAAAAGTCTCATTCCAACAAAATATTTGTGTTCGTTTGTACACATTACGGAGAGTTCAGGGCAGCGCGGTTAGTGATGCTTTACGCAAGTATGATCAGTTACGGAGATGATCAAAGCATGAGAAATGTGTACAAGTTAATCTGGCTAAAAATTATTGATTCTCTTCAGGTTGTATGTGTCAGTAACGGCATTCACTGCTGCATGATCCAACATACCTATATCGGCCCTTCTATGTGTTGTGCCATACTCAGAGCTGTGCGAACGTTGTGTGCTTACAACACAATCTTCCTGCATTTAGTAGATGCAGCATCATTTCATGCAGTTTTCTTGGTTTGGCACAGATCGAATAGTGCAGCATCATACTCAGGCATGTTCGAGAAGGTAACACTAATATGCGAGCACGAGACCAACTGTACGGAAATAACCCATCCGTACTTTGCGGCGCGAGACCAAAGGGGAACGTTGCGGCTAGAGTTCAGTTGCTTTAGTTGCAACGATCGGCCGGCGAGTCAGATGAGGTTGCGGTGTGGGGTGAAACTCTTTGGCGTTCGGACGAAGGGACAAGGATAAGGATGTAGTCCACTTTTGGACAATTAGTCCTGGGCTAACCGAAACATCTTCAGCTTTTTTATGCGGCGAATGCTCAAATTCTTTCCCCACTTCAGGTGTGCGCGGGACTTGTGTTTCGGCGAGTTTTCCTGTAACTAGTTCGCTGTCACAGTCCTTGCTATGTTATCACGCTGCACACCTGTATGGTGAAATGTGGCAGGCGACCGTCCTAATACGACTTTTCCATTAATCTGCATGGCCCGGAAGTTCTAGGTTGTCCTCTCTGCCTCGATCAAATGTAGACATCTGGCTGAGTAACCCAGATGGCTTACACGCTGAGTAACCCAGATGGCAACATTTGATCGAGGCAGAGGGGACAATCTAGGACTTCCGGGAGATGCAGATTAATGGAAAAGTCGTATTAGGACGGTCGCCTGCCACATTTCACCATACAGGTGTGCAGCGTGATAACATAGCAAGGACTGTGACAGCGAACTAGTTACAGGAAAACTCGCCGAAACACAAGTCCCGCGCACACCTGAAGTGGGGAAAGAATTTGAGCATTTTCAACATAAGAAATGCTGAAGAAGTTTTGGATCGTCGAGGAGTAATTGTACATCAGTGGACGTCCTGATTCTCCATGGCCCTTAATCCGAACGCCGAAGAACGTCGTCCCAAACTGCATCCTCCTCTTCCTCGGTATCCGATTGTTACCGGATTGCCTGAAGGCAGCCTCATTCAGAGATGGTCACTATCCGCATCGTCTAATACAGAGGATATATGCAAGCCGTAAAAAATTGGTAGCAGGAAAGACGAGATTGCTGTTTGTGATGTTGCGGCCTCTCTAGATGCAGGAGGCTATGTTTTTAGCAGGCAACGTTGGCACATGCCTGTGATGCGGCACAACACATAGTCGGGCAGTATCGGCATGTGTAAGCATGCATAGTAGATGACATTTCTAACAAATACATACCTGAAAACATTAGTTAGTGTTTTATCCAGATTACCTTGTGCACATTTTTCGTACTATGATCATCTCTGTATATGAATTTATTTGCGTTGAGCATCAGCAACCGCGCTGCCCTGAACTCTCCGTAATGTGTACAAATGAACACTAATTTTTTGTTGGGATGAGATTTTCAGAGTGGAGCAACATGTTCTTACAGTTCGAGTTTTGTAAGAACGTGTTGCTCATCTCTGGAAATCCCATTCCAACAAAATATTAGTGTTCGTTTGTACACATTACGGAGGGTTCAGGGCAGCGCGGTTGCTGATGCTCTACGCAAATATGATCAGTTACAAAGATGATCAAAGCATGAGAAATGTGTACAAGTTAATCTGGCTAAAAATTATTGATTCTTTTCAGGTTGTATGTGTCAGTAACGTCTCTTTCACTGCTGCATGGGTAAACATACCTATATCGGCCCTTCTATGTGTTGTGCCATACTCAGAGCTGTGCGAACGTTGTGTGCTTACAACACAATCTTCCTGCATTTTGTAGATGCAGCTTCATTTCATGCAGTTTTCTTGGTTTGGCACAGATCGAATAGTGCAGCATCATACTCAGACATGTTCGAGAAGGTAACACTTGGCGCGAGCACGAGACCAACTGTACGGAAATAACCCATCCGTCATTTGCGTCGCGAGACCAATTGGTAACGTTGCGGCGCGAGTCCAGTTGATGAAGTTGCAACCATCGGGTGGCGAGTCAGATGAGGTTGCGGTGCGGGGTGAAATACTTTGGCGTTCGGACGAAGGGACAAGGATAAGGATGTAGTCCACTGTTTGACCATTAGTCCTGGGCTGTTCTGAAACATCTTCAGCTTTCTTATGACGCGAATGCCCGAATTCTTTTCCAACTTCAGGTATGTATGCGACCATGCTTATCGGCGAGATTTTGGGTAACTGCTTTGCTCTCACGCTCTTTGGCATGTTTTCTATCGTCGAGACGTCGTATAGAGAAATACGGTAGCCGGCCGTCCTTTGCCCACTTTTCCATTAATTTGCATAGCCGGTAAGTTTTGGATTGCCCCATATGTTTTGATGAAATCCAGACAAACTGTACATTCGAAAGTATCACTGAATGTCCAATTGTCTAGATTTCATCGAAACATATTGGGCAATCCAAAACTTACCGGCCACGCAGATTAATGGAAAAGTGGGCAAAGGACGGCCGGTTACCATATTTCTCCATACGCAGCTCGACGAGAGAAAACATGCGAAGGAGCGTGCGAGCGAAGCAGTTGCCCATAACCTCGCCGAACAGGGTGGTCGTATGCATACCTGAAGTTGGCAGAGTTCGAGCATTTTCGAAATAACAAATGCTGAAGAAGTTTTGGACGGTTGAGGAGTAATTGTGCAGCAGCGGTCCTCCTGATTCTCCGTGGCCCTTAGTCGGAACGCCGAATGACGTCGTCCCACACCGCATCCTCCTCTTCCTCAGTATCCGATTGTTACCGGCTTGCCTCAAGGCATCAGAGAGTGATGGTTGCATGTCAAACACAACCTGAAAATCAACAACATTTCATACTACACTGATCGGGTGGCGAGTCAGATGAGGTTGCGGTGCGGGGTGAAATGCTTTGGCGTTCGGACGAGGGGGCAAGAATAAGGATGTACTCCACTGATGGACAATTAGTCCTGGGCCATTCGGAACATCCTCAGCATTCTTATGACGCGAATGCTCAAACTCTTTCCCAACTTCAGGTATGCAGGCGACAATGATCTTCGGCGAGGTTTTGGGTAACTGCCTCGCACTCACCCTGCTTGGCATGTTTTCTCGCGTCGACGTCCGTATGGAGGAATATTGCAGCCGGTCGTCCTTAGCCCACTTTTCCATTAATCTGCATGGCCCGGAAGTTCTAGATTGCCCGATATGTTTTGATGAAATCTAGACAAACCAGCGACGTAGATAGCACCATTAAGTTTGGTTGCATATGGTGCAGTCGGCTGAGAGAGGTTGAACACAAGGAGAAAAAATACAAGGGGTCGACATGATCAAGCTTGTAGCAGACCGGGTATAGTTGGACACCATGCTTGAGATCATGTCGACCCCTTGGTATTTTTTCTCCCTATGTTCAACCTCTCTCAGCCGACTGCACCATATGCAACCGAGCTTAATGGTGCTATCTACGTTGCTTGTTTGTCTAGATTTCATCAAAACATATCGGGCAATCTAGAACTTCCGGGCCATGCAGATTAATGGAAAAGTGGGCTAAGGACGACCGGCTGCAATATTCCTCCATACGGACGTCGACGCGAGAAAACATGCCAAGTAGCGTGAGTGCGAAGCAGGTACCCAAAACCTCGTCGAACCGCATGGTCGGATGCATACCTGAAGTTGGCAGAGTTTGAGCATTTTCGACATAAGAAATGCTGAAGAATTTTTGGATCGTCGAGGAGTAATTGTACATCAGTGGCCGTCCCGATTCTCCATGCCCCTTAGTCAGAACGCCGAAGGACGTCGGCCCACACCGCATCCTCACCTTCCTCGGTATCCGATTGTTAGCGGATTGCCTGAAGGCAGCCTCATTCAGAAATGTTCCCTTGGCTGAGACATAATCACAGTCCATAGCAACCACCCAAGATTGGCAAATGGCTGAGACGGGGCACAACATGGAAGTTGGAAATTAAAATATATTCTCCTTGGCTGACATTTCCATACTAATGAGGTTATGGAATAAAGGAATTATGTTTCGATTTATCTGAAATCTTCTTCCCAAGTGAGAGGCGTGCTGGCTGGCGCTATAATTGCAGGCCGACAGTTTGATAATACCTTTTAAGTAGGGTTCATGCTGATGCAATGCTGAAGAAACGGGTTTACCCCGCGCCTGGGGTATGAGTGATGATGCAGAGGGAGGCCCAAAGGATTTAGGATCAGAACATGGTGGACATTTCTACCACTACAGGGCGGGGCACGGGTGGGTGGATATATTTTGTATAGTGCAGCGACGGAGCCTTACACGGCAGTGCATGAGTCGAATACATGATGGGGCAGTGCGAACTATGACAACCAGCATGAATCATCTAAAAGTTCTGCAAGGAAAGATCTCTTCAACGACAGGATGGCTTTTCCAAAAGCGACGCTGTGCCAAACCAGATGCAGGTGGATCTTTATCAAGGTAACTACGACGCTGAGTTGATATTGCGATCAATCCGTTGCAATCCTTTTCCTCTGCCAAATCCCATTGTCCACTGAAAGGCGTCACGTAACAGAACCACTATGCAGGTAACTTCCTGCTGACGGTGATGCTGCTCAATTGCATCCACTCTCTTCATTTGACCTCATTGCATAAACTCAGGATCGAATAGAAGACTTCAGTTTACCATAAGTTGAACCTTGAAGGTGGACTTGGTTCATAACTGAATCATCCCTATCTTCCATTCTTCAGTCCAGTAATGGTGGCATAAATTCGTCCCATGGAAGATGGGCACGATTTTAAGCCAGCATTATTGGACTGAAGCATGGAAGATAGGGATGATTCGGTTATGAACCAAGTCCACCTTCAAGGTTTGACTTATGGTAAACTGAAGTCTTCCATTCGATCGTGAGTTTATGCAATGAGGGCAAATGAAGAGAGTGGATGCAATTGAGCAGCAGCATCGTTCAACAGTAAATTACCTGCAGTGTGGTGCTGTTACGTCACGCCTTTCAGTTGACAATGGGATGTGGCAGAGGAAAAGGAGCGCCGCGGATTGATCGCAATATCAACTCAGCGTCGTAGTTACCTTGATAAAGATCCACCTGCATCTGGTTTGGCACAGCGTCGCTTTTGGAAAAGCCATCCTGTCGTTTGATCGAGATCTTTTCTTGCAGAACTTTTAGATGATTCATGCTGATTGGCATAGTTCGCACTGCCTCATCATGTATTCGACTCATGCACTGCCGTGTAAGGCTCCGTCGCTGCACTATACAAAATATATCCACCCATCCGTGCCCCGTCCTGTAGTGGTAGAAATGTCCACCATGTTCGTTTTTAAATCCTTTGGGCCGCCCTCTGCATCATTACCCATACCCCAGGCGCGGGGTAAAACCGTTTAACCATTGCATCAGCATGAACCCTACTTAAAAGGTATTATCAAACTGTCCGCCTGCAATTATAGCGCCAGCCAGCACGCCTCTCACTTTGGAAGAAGAATAAGGATGTATCGTAATATAATTTCTAATTCCATAACCTCATTAGTATGGAACTGTCAGCCAAGGAGAACTCCGCCCAGGTTTCCAACTTCTAACTCAGTGGTGGCAGACAAGGACACAATTCAAATGGTGGAGTTAAACTCATGGAAGCGCGAGTTTGAGCATTTATGGTTCAAAGGATTTAGGCATGAGGGTACGGAAATAAAGGGCGTAGGGTACATCCCAGATAAATTTTAATAAATTTAATAATTTTATATTTAATAATCAATAGTGTTTATTAATTTTTTATAAAATTATAAAATAATTTTAATGTTTATTATGATTATAAAATAATTATATTTATAATTATATTAGCATAAATTAAAATACTAAACGTAAACAAAGGAAGAAAAGATTGCATACGTCAGTAATACGGTAGAAAAACTGGCTCTACTATATGAAAGAAACAATATGTACACCCTAAATACATAGATATATATATATATATATATGTACGGTGGAAAGGGGTGTCACTCATGGACATGCTCAATCGAGTACTGTGTAGGTGGGGGCGGGTCGGGCAGTCTGTAAATAGGTCCCCCTTTGACGTCCTGGCTGAACTTCCATACTCTGAATGCCTGTGTCTCTCTCGCTACTTTGCTGTCCAGGCGGAAGGTGCTTGTGTCGGGGAAGCGTCCCGACACGATCGCGGCCGCGGTCAATATAGTAAGAACGCCGCATGAGGAGGCGTCATGCTGGTGGAAAACGGTCTGGGGGGACGGCAGGGAGATGGACCAGCGATCTGAGCGCAGATCGGGGCGGTGCAGGTAGTATCCTGAATGCTCGAGCAATGCCGGGAAGATGCGAAGGAGTCGACCTAGGTCCTCGAAACGCGAGCTCAATATGTCCTCCTTCTCAGGCGAGTACGCACGACTGGGATGGCATATAGAATCGTGGAAATATATCGTATGGGTGTCCAATCGGATCCGTACAATCAACCAGTGCTGACGTATGTGCCAGGGGCATATGATCTGATACAAGCACAAGCCCCGATAAACATGAGAACTAGGATATCGGCATGATCTATATGTGAATAAAGGATCTACTAACCTCGTCCAACTCCGCCCAATGTGCAGTCGAACCCCACTGGGGTTGTGCCCCAACAACGTACTGCGACATCGAAGCAATGATGCCGTCATCAAACATGGGCAGCTTCAACTTCTCGTCCCAGCAGTCTGCCATGAGTCCTGTCTGTTTAAAAGAGAGTAAAATGAAAATTAGTGTCACGGAGTCCAACTACAATTAATATATAAAATGGAAACCCCATTAATTTCTGGAAATTAATGGGGTCTTTCAAAATTATGAAAATTATTAAATTGGCTAAGCTGAAAAAATATAACTGCCTAAACCTTCTTTGTTTTTTTTAAATCGAATAAAAATTAGGAGGAGAATAAAATTAATTAATACTTTTAAAGTTAATTAATTAATACTTTATGTTTTCTTATTTTAGTGAAGTTCCTCATTTCTCATTAATTATAACACGACATAAGATGCATACTAATTCACCGGGAATTACGAAACATTAACGTACGAAATATACGTACTTACCAAGAATCTACAGGGCATTAAGGCATATTGGCCCCCCACCGTTCGTGGCTTGCACTGCACGTCCTTGGGCTTGAACTGCAAAATACCCAAGTATGCATCTATGTGCTGCAATGTAGAGAGAGAATTAGTTTTCTTTACACACATATATGTAACGCATAATCGAAGTTTTTAAAATTATACTCACGGTGTCGTGAAGAAATAACCCATCCGTACACCATTCCTTAAACCAATCGGGACCAACCGCGGTATCGATACCGACGTCGAGCCTGTGCACAAATGACATGCCAACTTTATTACTAATGATTTATAAAATTTGTATAGCTGGACTTACCGGATTGCATAAACATACAAGTAATCGCCGCTCTCGCAGTATGTCCTGAACGCATCCATCCGCTTATTGGCCCGCGGCCTGGTAAGTCGCATGAATGGACTGCGGCACCGATGTGCGAGCTGCCCGTTCCTTTTGGTCCGGAAGGGGACCGGGTCTGGATCCTGTGCGCTCCTCACCAACACCACTCGATCACCGTCCTCGTCAGGCTCTATAACGTCAGGGCCCCTGGGCGACCGAGCTACATGCAACAAGGGAATTACAAGAATTCATACCAATAAGTTATTTATGTGAAGGCTCATAATGTACATAAATTTGAACAAACCTTGGATCGGCGTCACAGGGTCTGTCGGGGCCGCATGAGCCGCCGTCCCGACCCCTCGCGTATGTACCCCTGTCATAGATGCGAAAAAAGTACGTCAGAACACTATAATTCATGCAACGACATCATAAATAAAAGAAATAGAACATCCCAGTAGGTGTTGACAGAGAATTGTTGTATTCCTAGTACCAGTCTCAACATCAGCACCCGTGCTGCAGTCTGCATCCGCCGCACGTTCGCCGGGGTCCGCGCGGTCGCCTTCCGCGTCCATCCCTGCCATGGTCATCGTAAAGGTAATAATAACAATGTTTAGTTCATGCAGTCAATTTTTGTGGCCTATTTTACAACATAGATAACACGAGTCAGACAGCAGAGTCAGAGGTTCTCACCTGAAACCGCGCACGCAACATCAGGAGGCACTGGAGAAGAGGGTCGACCTGGGCTGTCGGTGCGCAAACTCTGTGCGTCAATATCTGCAATATGCGGGTAAACGATAAACGAGGTCATAACAATAATTAAGAAGTGATGGGAAACGCATGCATACCTCCTGTCGCACCCGGCAACGGCGTGCAAATGGTGTCCGAGGGAGCAGGCTGCTCGCCAACTTGTGACGGTCGCCCCTCGCTCGACACATCCACCGACTGAGAATCGGTCTCAGGGACTCGAGCGTGAGTGGTGGAAAACCGTGCCATAGATGCCATCCGCTCCTCCCGCTCTCTGGCAGCCTGGGTGGTGGCATGTCCCTCCGAACCAACCGAGTGGTCCGTCGCACCACCTGGACGCACGCCCGGACTCGGTACGACAGGGTGCTGGAGAATAGTGCGCAACGCGGCTCTAATCTCGACCGCCACAACCTCGCGAACTGCACCTGCCTGGCGCTCGATATCTAGCCTCAGGCTCGCGATGTCTTGCCTCAGGCGCGCCTCCGACTCTTCTATTTCTTTCCGCAACTGAAACTGCGTCACCGCGACAACCTCCGCCACTCCCATAAGCACGCGCTCCTCCACGGCTGCGCAGACCCCATCCACCAACTGCTGTAGCAGCCGAGGGTCCATACTCGTCGCTGCAGAGTGTGTGAACTCGGGCACCCCTGTCTCCGATGCGGGATGTGTCGGGTCGGGCATAGTCGGCTCGGATGCGTCCTGCGTCGTCCCGGGCACAAACCTCTCGGCCGCGGGCTGCCGCCGCCGGGGCGTAGTCCTAGCCGATGCGGACTGAGTCGGCCCGGCCGGAGTCGTCTCCGCTGCGGGCTGTACGGTCGCCGCCGGGGTCGTGGCGACCGGCTCCTGTGCATCGCCGACGCCACGTCTAGACTCCGCCGGCTGACTGTGTGTGCGCCTGCGCTGCCGTCGGCCTCCATCACTCCCACCCTCTCCCTCCGTCCTATCGGCCTCCGTGTCGTCGGCCTGCTCTGTCATCCTCCTCTTCCGCCCCTTTGGCCGATGCGCAGGGGCCCTCGCCCAGCGCAGCCCCGCCGGTGTCGGCACATCTATCCCCGTCATGTATGGCTCCTGTAGCTCCTCCGGTGTGGGGACTAGTCTCTCATGACACACTCGCTATTACAAGGCAACAGAGAACCGTCAAATCATGAATAGCAAGTTGGAAACATGTGAATGCAAGTTAAAGGACTTTAACGAACTAACCTCAGTGGTGTAAAACGTCAGCCAACCCGGCCCGGTCGTCCGCTTCTTGTAAGCACAGCGCAACATCCTGGGGCGCTGGAAAGCTGGGTCATCGGATGTGGAGGAAAGATAGAACTGGCCGATGTCGGGTATGGCCTCGCACATCCACACCTGTAAGTGCGCAGCACAAAAAAAAAATGTTATGCAATGCAATAATGTAGAGTGGAAAATAGTACAGGATTAATGAAATTGTGAGCAATGTGCGGCGTACCATAAATGCGAGGGAGTGGCCGTACAGGTGGACGGTCGCCCTGTCAGTCACCCCCACAGTCGGGTAGTCCCGGATGTACTGCCGGCTCGCCTGCCAGCTCATAAGGCCCCAAGGGAATGCATTCCAGGCAGCTCTATCCTCCACCAAGCGCCACATCCATGGCTCAGGGCTCCGACTGTGGCCATCGTGTCCCAAAACAAGGTAAAACCCGGATAGGACCAAGGCAACCTTCAGTGTGTCCTCGGGTGCCCGTCGGAAAGCACCCGCCTTGTAATGCTCACGGATCGTGTCCATCGATCCGCTCTGGAGGAGACTACGGTATCTATCGTACACACCGCCAGCTGGGGGATCCTCAGCAGAATACAACTCGAAGTCAGAATGCCCATATCGGAGGCCTGTCACCAGCGCGTGCTCCTCACGACTGTACCGAATAAAATGGCCGCAGACGCGGAACCATACTGCATCGTCCTCACCCCACGGCTCGTCTGGCCCGTAGTGGCGGAATGCCACCTCGTAGGACATGAGTGCCGCCATGCCCTGTGCACAACATACAGTGGCCGACCATGCAGGCCGCCTCGCGCCCTCAACTCCTCTAAACATATACCCGAAACATGACCCCCTCAACTCTGCAACCATATCGGGAGCTGCCACCTCTAACTCCCCCAAGATGAGTGTGATCGCTTTAATGTGCCGGATGTAATTGGTCAGCTTCGGGCTCTTGCCCTGGGCAGCCGGCCGTCTATAATAGAAGTCCCCCTTCGATTTTTAAGAGGATGCATTTTAGTAAGACTATTGTTAATCTTGAATAAATTATGTATATTTCCATAGTATTATTAAAATCAATTATCATTATTAGTATTGTAGTTATAATTAGAATTATTTTAAATTAAAAAATAATAATAGTATTGATATTACACATAAGGTATATTTCCGATATATTATTAAAGCCACCCTAATTATTTTAATCATTATTATTAGTACTGTAAGTATGATTAGAATGGTAGTTATTATTATTAATATTAATTATTTATTATAACTACAATATATTAAAATTAAAAATAATAATATTACTAAAAAATAATTCTAATTAGTATTGTAGTTATTATTGTAATTATATTACAATTAGAATTATGTAGTTATAACTAGAATTATTTTAAATTAGAAAATAATAATAATGTTGATATTATGAATTATGTATATTTCCAATATATTAATAAAATAAATTATCATTATTACAAAATGCTATTATTATTATTAGTGTTGTAGTTATAATTATTATTATTTTAATTTAAAAAATAATAATAGTATTGATATTACAAATTAGGTATATTTGCGATATATTATAAAAATAATTCTAATTATTTAAATCATTATTATTATTATTGTAATTATGATTAGAATGGTAGTTATTATTATTATTAATTATTTATTATAACTACAATATATTAAAATTAAAAATAATAATATCACTAAAAAATAATTCTAATTAGTATTGTAGTTATTATTGTAATTATATTACAATTAGAATTATGTAGTTATAACTAGAATTATTTTAAATTAGAAAATAATAATAATGTTGATATTATGAATTATGTATATTTCCAATATATTAATAAAATACATTATCATTATTACAAAATGCTATTATTATTATTAGTGTTGTAGTTATAATTATTATTATTTTAATTTAAAAAATAATAATAGTATTGATATTACAAATTAGGTACATTTGCGATATATTATAAAAATAATTCTAATTATTTAAATCATTATTATTATTATTGTAATTATGATTAGAATGGTAGTTATTATTATTATTAATTATTTATTATAACTACAATATATTAAAATTAAAAATAATAATATTACTAAAAAATAATTCTAATTAGTATTGTAGTTATTATTGTAATTATATTACAATTAGAATTATGTAGTTATAACTAGAATTATTTTAAATTAGAAAATAATAATAATGTTGATATTATGAATTATGTATATTTCCAATATATTAATAAAATAAATTATCATTATTACAAAATGCTATTATTATTATTAGTATTAATATTAATATTATAATTAGAATTACTTTTGATATTATAAATTATGTATAGTTCCAACATATTATTAATCTACATCATCTATTTATTTATTATTACTATTATAATTTAATATATTATTCTCCCTATTAATTTAACTAATTTTTCCAAATTATTATAAACAGCAACCTCCAATTAATAGGTGGAACCATTTAGGTCGTACAAAATATACTTCAACAGTTCATCATCCTAGCTCTTCAACATTATACCACTTACTACTATTCAACATGACCAATGCTACACATTCACCAACCTATTATCTAAAATTCAACATTCAATATATGCAATACACTACAGTAGACAATTTCAACAATCTCCATAAAGAATCCAACAACTACGCGATACTAATTCGACCCCGTAATCATTCGCGTAATTTAAATCATCTGAACTCAGTACAAAATTGGTGCCCCATCACACTTACCATTAATTTAAAAAATCTATTACCAACATAGAATCATATGAGCAAATAATTTAGACACGAATTCAAATTAATAGGCATATTCAACAATTCACGCATACAATCCAACAAATACTCTAACGGTTATACCATATAACACCAACATCATAGACATTTAAAAAACTTGTAAATTAACCAACATGGCAAATATGAAGCACAAATTTCAATCCAAGCATTGCATCACAAAGGAACGTAATTGGAATGCGCGAAACTGTAAACTTACCCGGACTGGGTCATGGCCGGACGGGGCCGGAATTTCCGGCGGTGGCGGCGACGTTTCCGGCGCGGCATGTTCCGGCAAACCTTCGAAGAACGCATCGTCCAATGGAATCATTGCCATTTCGCTCGAAACTGCTCCTACATTCGCATCCTCCATTTTCGCAACAATTAAACACAAATGGCCGGAGAAAGGGTGAACGGAGGATGGCCGGAAGAACTTCGTCCGGAACAAGCAAAGCTTCGCCCGGATTCAATGGCGCTAAGATCGGATTGGGGGGGGGGGGGGGGGGAAGAAAGAAGCGTGAGCGGGAAAGGGAAAGGGGAAAATGGGGAGAGACTGAATCCGTACAGCTTCTTGTACAAGCCACGATTTGGTCCGGGCAGTTATTACTTGGTCCGGACATTTAATCGCTTCGTCCGTAAATAAAATAGGCCGAGTAAAGCACATCCAGACGGTTGGATTGCTTGGTCCGCTCACCTTCACTTGGTCCGCCCATTTAATTGCTTCGACCGTTAATAAAATAGTCCGAGTAAAGCAGTTTTGAAATGCTTGGTCCTTTCATTTATATTTGGTCCTTTGATTTATACTTGGTCCGGTCCCTTGGTCCGTTTTTAATTGCTCGAGTTTGTATAAGTAATAAATTATAAATTAAATTATATTAAGTTATGAATTTATTCTATTAATTTATTAATCTGATAAAATTTAAATATTTATAATTTTAATTTATTATAATAATTTGAATTATAATAATTTATTAATTTATTATAATAATTTATTATTTTTTTGGTAAATTTTTTCAATTTTTTTTTTGGTAAATTATAATAATTTATTATGATAAGTTAATATTATTATTATTATTATTAATATTATTATTACTATTAATAATTAACACACATACTATTACTATTAATAATATTATTTAAATTATTATTAATAGTAATAAAATATAAATGCGTACTAACAATTATTTATTTAAATTATTTATTAATAACTAATAATTAATAATCCGTACTTATC
>JAOANR010000066.1:0-22957 GCA_030278955.1 Hygrophila difformis | reverse complement strand
GCATACCGAACTATACCCAAAAAAATCAATACTGTGTTCATCTTCCAAACGCGGGTATACCGAAAAATTACTTAAATTGGCCCTTCAAAGTTCCAAATGTCTTAACACAACAATATATATTAAATTTTAAAATAATATTAAAATTAATATTTCGGTATTTCGGTATACCGAAATACCGAAAATTTCGTATTCCCATACCGTTACCGTACCGTTTTTTTCGGCATACCTAAATTTCGGTATACCTAAATTTCGGCATACCTAAATTTCGATATTTTTCGGTAATTTTCGATACGGTAAGCTCGGCATACCGAGTTTTCGGTAATTTTTTCCACCCCTACTCTTGATTTACATTTAAAAAAAAAAAAAAAAAGTGTGAGTGATCATATAAAGTAGGTATCATTTAATGAGGAGTAATTAAAAGAAAAAGAAATACACCTTAACTTTTTAAAATTATCCAATTATAATTTTGAATTTTTTTATTATAAAAAACAGGGGCGGCTAAAGCCCTGTGCAAGCAGGGCTTTAGCACATGGCATCCACTTTTTTGGGGCCCCCAAATTGTTTTTTTTTTTTTTTTAAATTCTATCCATATATTAATTAATAAATTATTAAAATACTCCATCTTTTGTGTCTAAATTGGGATTTGAGGATTTAAATTGTATTGTGTTTGTGCTCAAATTATAAACTAATAATACTTCATAATTAATCAAATATAATTTGGGGCCGAAATTGTGTTCTATTCTTTCTCTGCATTTTTCTATTATTTTTTTTTTGTACTTTCTATTACTTTTACTCATTTATAAAAAAAAAAAAAAAAAACTACGGATAGGCAACCTTAGTTAAATTATTATGATTAAATTCTTTTTTTATTGTAGTGTCAGTTTTACAAATAATTATCAACCGTTGTGATTAATTTATTAAATATGTTAAGAGGGCCTTTTTATTGTAGGGAAAAAATATTTCTTTAACTATTCCAAGGAAAAAATTATACCTTTAGTCCTTTACATCAAAGTTAACAAGATCGGTATCCTATATAAGATTGTTTTTCTCTTTGCAAGATAGTAATCGTAGGATCGAATCGAGATCTTAAAATCTTATGAAATTGCAACAATTGATGATATCAATTATGCACATTAATAAGTAAAAGGTTGTTCGTGTGTTTATGAATCTTGCTATGTAATTAATACAAACAATACAAAATATCACAATTAAACTAAAAAATATATTAGAGACTTACATATTGTGTTTTTCTACATATCATATTGTTACTGCCGTTTTGGAGTAACGCTTAATCATCTAAATGATGCTTTAAAGACGAAAAGTGGGATGAGGACTATCCCAAGGAGAGCATCGTGTAAAAATAAAGGAAAGAAAATGCAGAAAGCATTAAATAAAGTACTTAAAAAGTAAAATAGACATTGTATTGAAATATTGGGTGGCGTTGGAACCCATTTTACAACGTTAAATTCTGCCTATTTATACAAATGATAGTGTCTTTCTACGAAAAGACACCTTTTGGGAAAAGATATAAATTTTAAAAATAACACTGATCTTTTCTCGCTTTTATTCGGAATGGCGCGGGTAAGCGTTCTGCGGGGTGAAGATGCCTCTTCACTCGGGATGACATCATCTTGTAGCGTTTTGGAATCATTCTCCTCGACTCGTGGTGCTCGGGCTGTTTCAGTGCTCTAGCTTACTTGCCTTCAGGCTCCGCCTTCATTCTAGGTGGCTTGCTCGGGATGACTTCCTTAGGGTCCATGGCCTGGTCCTAGGCTGTCTTTTTTTGTTCAAGGATGGTTATTGGGCCCTATATGCGATTTGAGCCTAGATATGTATTGGGCTTTATTAACACATTTTTTAGGTGTTAACAGATTGCCCCTCGTTTTTCAGTGAATATGGGCCAAGTATCTAGCCTTTTTTGCTGAAAATGTCTTGAATCTCCTTAGCTCGGGATGTCAGTAATAACTGCTCTCGTCATTCCCCAATATCATTAATGAATTTTCCTTGGAATACGTAGATTCGTATTTATGAATTCTTGTTAACCGCTAAAACGTGCCTTTTCGAGGTGGTTTGCGCACAGAATGTGATGTGACCACTGCGATATGCTGATGTCATAGACTATTGATGGCTGCAACGTTTTCTCTTTTTAGGCAAAACCAACCATTTTTCGGCTATAAATATTGCCAAAGGTACGCTTTGTTTGGTCAAAACATGACCTTTTCTGCTTGTGATCCTCGTCTTCTTCCAAAACCTCCATTTGTTACCTCACCTTGGCTCTCGTTTGTTTTTTGAAAAGTTTCCCCTAGTAACCATAGGTTACCTTGTAATTACGGATTATGGGCTATATAACCCTTTTCCAACCTTGAATTTGATGATCTTATCACCCTCGAATGGGTTTCTTCATTTGAAAACCGGAGAAACTCGGAAATATATTTTTCGTAACCTCCGGAGCATTGGTATCTTGGTATCGGCGTTCTGGAAAGGTGTGCCAGAGAGTGGATGCGTTGTCTTATTGAACAGCGTGACCTTTCTTCCGTAATTGAGGCATCTCTTCGTAATTAGAAGAGCCACTCCTTAGGCATCTGAGACCGGAGAAGAATATCCCTGGTGCCTGGCTATGGTGGTGGCCTCTACTGGAGAGCTTCTGGCTCTCATGTCGAAAAGGACGACTCTGCGCTGAGCGGTGGAACCCAGTCTTTTAGCAGGGAATCCTTTTCTCGACGACAGATCAAGACCTGTTTCAGGCCCTGGAGACTCCGACTGCTGATTCTGACAAAGAAGTCATCCTCAGCACGAAGACCTTTCAAAATAGACCAAGTGTAGCAAAGCGTGTAGTTTCGGTAGGCCCATTTTGTATAGCTTTTCTTCCTGTCTTGTTTACTCGGAATGTAAAGTATTATCCCAAGTAGAAAGATAATACTCCTGTTACTGTTATTTCGGAGTAACGCTTAATCCTCTAGATGGAGCATTCAAGACGGAAGACGGGATGAGGACTATCCCAAGGAATGCTAGAAACTAGAGCATTGCGAAAAATAAAAGAAAAGTAAAGTGCGTAAAGCAATTAAAGAAAGCGATAAATAAAAGTAAAATATTGAAAAAGTAAAGATAGACATTATGAAAATGTTGGGTGGTGTTGGAACCCTTACTACAACGTTAAATCTACCTATTTATACAAATATAGGTGTCCTTTCTACGAAAATACACCTTTTGGGGGAAAGACATGAATTTGAACTAAACTAAATCTTCCCCGCCCTTATTCAGATTGGCACGAATAAGCTTTTCGCGAGGATGAAGAGCATTTCTTCGCCCGGGGTTATGTCACATCGCTGCTTCGGAATCGTCTCCTTCGACTCGTATTATTTTGCTCCGGCTTGCTTTCTCCGGATTGCGCATTTAGATAGATAGATGGCTTGCTCGGGATGTTTCTCCTCGGGGTCCATGAACTGGTCATGTGCTATCTTTTCCCCTCATCTCAAGCGGGGAGGCTATGCTTGATTAGGTCGGTGGCAAGCTATTTACCGACGTATTTTCTATCAATATTCGAAGCCCCGAAAGCTGTGGTAGAACGCATAGAAAAACTGAAACGGAGGTTTTTCTGGAACGAATTGGAAGGGGTAAGGAGGATTCACACAACCAATTGGGATTCAATTTGCTTACATCAAGAGGATGGGGGGCTAAGCGTGAGAAAAGTTCATTTTTAATAATGCGCTCCTATTGAAGTAGAAATGGCGGTTCGGGACTGAGAAGGCTCTTTGAAAAGATGTAATTGACGCTAAATACTATGCTAAGTCTGATCCTTTAGTACCGTGGGTAAGTATAAGTAGACCGGTGTGGGGAAATATATGTAGTGTGTGGGAATGTATGGGGACAGAGGGTGACAGGGGCAAATTTATATCCAAGTGTGGAATAGGTGTCGGACTATACTTTGGCTTGATAGGTGGGTGGACGGAGGTTTGTTGCTGGAAGATTCCTTTCCACGAATATTTGCTCTATCAGTGAAAAAGGATCGTAAGATCAGTGAATATGGTGAGTGGCATGGTTTTCGGTGGTGCTAGAACATTGAGTTGAAGAGTCCTTATTTGATTGTGAAGTAGGTGTATCAGATGCGTTGATGTCTGTTCTCAGTCAACAAAATTTGAACAAGTTTTTAGAGCATAGGGTGAGATGGATAAAAGAGGGGAATGAGATTTTTTCAACAAGATCATGCTGGGATCGAAGTTAGGGGCTGCTGAGAATGAGTTGCGGTGGTTTTGGATTCGCCTGTTGAAGATAAAATGCCCAGTAATGGTCAAATTGTTGGCATGAGAAGTTATGAAAGATGCTCTCCCAGTTCAAATGGTGTTGGCTATGAAAGGGTGTTTGAATATCTGTGCAGCCCAATGTCCTTGTTGTGGCAGGGAGACTGAGACCATTGATCACATATTCTGCAGGTGTGAGGTTGCGAGTGCATTATGGTATAAAGGTGTGGAGTGGTTTGGTGTTAAATGGACGCTGCCAGGGAAGGCGAAGGAGTTGATGTAATGGTGGGTAGGCTTCCATCCAAGGAACGGCAGGAGAGAGGTGTGGATGTTAACTGGATTGGCAATTTTATGGTCGGTTTGGAGGTGGAGGAACGAGGTGGTTTTCAAGGGGTAGAGTATTGATATCAATATGGTTGTAGACGAAATAAGGTGGAGAGTTGGGGTGTGGTGGCAGGCGGTACAGGGAGGTGTGGATGCCAACTTGATTAATTTAGATTCAGACTTTCCCGGCTATTTAACAATATCGTCGGGCAATAGAATTAAGGTGGCGTGTGGTGGTTTGGTTTGGAAACGTCCTGGAAGTGGTTGGTGGAAAGTGAATACAGATGGGTCATCGTTAGGGAATCTCGAGCCGGCTGGGGTTGGTGGAGTTATTAGGAATGGCGAGGGTGAGATTGTCAGTACGCTCTCGGATAACATTGGGTGTACGGACTCTATTGAAGCCGAGGTTACTGCAATTAGTAGAGTATGTCTGGCTCTTGTTCGAGATCAAGGGTTTCCGCTTCCTAGATTGATCTTTGAATGCGACTTGCGAAATGTGGTGTGTTGGATGAATGATCCAGAGAAAATACCTTTGAGATTTAATAATTGCTGGTATAAATAATGGCAGTATTAAAGGTCGCAGGGAAGGTGAGGGTGAAACATATCCTAAGATAACGGAACGAGATGGCGGAACTTTCGGCTAGAAAAGGTGCGGCTGGTGAAGCAATTGTGGAAGTATGGTATTAGTACGAGCAAGCGCAGATGAAGAAGCAGATTGTGAAATTGCAGAAGTTGTTGGGCAGAATCATACAACAGACTTGAGCGTTGTGCGTTATGTACCATTGATCATATTTGTTGTGATGTAGTGGAGTATTGGAAGTGATACAATCTAATGTATAACTGGACAATGCCTTGATTTTGGTTATAAAATCCAGTATTTCTTTCTCAAAAAAAAAAAAAAAAGCCTAAAACTATGCAAAAATTAATACTAGCAGCTATTTATAAGAACATAATAACCGCTTAACAATAACTTGCCAAACCACGAATTACATATTATTGCTTATTTATATTTCATTTAATATAAACAAATTATTTTGATTTAATTTATTTTTTAGATTTTACTTATTTAATTTTTTATTTTATAATTTAACTATTGTGGTGGGAGTACAATTTTGGGATGAAGACTTGCCTAATCGGCTAAGTTCATACCTTCCAATCTTAGGATTGGGGTTCGATTTCCCACCACTCCAGGCCCACTATCCCTCCCCTTTATTATCCCTTTGTAATTTATGTGGCATGAGCTTACTCCCATAATTTCTCTGGCTTTGGCTCCTCAAAAAATTAAAATTAATACAATTAATTTTATTATTATTATTATTATTATTATTATTATTATTATTATGTTATTTTAAATTTTATTTTAATAAATATGTTTTTCATTCATATTTATTACTTTACTTATTTCAATAAATATTTATTTCATGTAGGGGTATATTTTAGCACGAGATTTTATGTGGAGATAGATAATATTTAATACTTCCTCCGTTCCTTTTTAATTGCCATGGACCCATATTTCACGCAATCCAATACATATTTTTAATCATCAATAACTCAAATTGCGTACAAATAAAAATTTTGAAAATTTGATATTTAAATCTATGCGATTAGACGAATCCAACAAGATCCCACTTGACTATATTTTATCCTATGTAATTGTATTAAAAAGTCGAATTAAAGTTACTCAATGAACAGTAACAAAACTCCGTATGTGTCAAATGAAAAGGAACGGAGGAAGTATAAGAGTATATTACTGTTTACAGTATTCCATTTATTGATGTGATTTTACGAGGTATGTTTGGTAATTAATACTCCCTGTGTCCCACTCAAACTGCCCAATTTTGACTTTTGACATTGTTCATTGATCAATCTTGACCTAATGTTATCGCAACTATATAAGAAAAATATAGTCAAATGCGGTCTTGTTAAGTTCGTCTAATCATATGATTTAGAATATACTACTATTTTACATAATTTTTACATATGTACATTTTAAGATATTAAGTGTTAAACAAATGCATCGGACAACGTGTCCAAAAGTTTTGAGACAGAAATAATGTCACAGATGAAGTATTTAATTATTTTCTACAATGAAAATACGACAAATGTTGGAATGAAAAAAATAAAAGTGAAACATAAATCATGGAACAAATGAATTATTATTTATTTTAATTACAAAAACTATAAAACAGGCTACAACAAGGAGACCATTTCCACTTTCTGGCCACCGGGCCGAACGTGGCCACACGTGGCCTGTTTTAGCGTTACTTGGTCAAGTTGGGCTTAAATTTGGCCCAAATGCCTTGTCATGGCTAAAATCATAATATCAATAAATTGTGACCCAAACGGAATGACCTTCTTACAGTGGCCTAAAAAATTTATTTACTCATTCAAGTCAATCCAAAAATCCAAAATTTTTGAAAAATTCAATACAAACAATTCCAAAACAAATTTCAAATTTTAGGATTTTTGGGATTACGGATTTTTCGCTCACCCCTAGTATAACTAACTTCATTAAAATTCAAAGTTGTTAGAAGTTAGAACACAAATATGTGTATGTTGGTTTGCTTTCAAAGCTGAATTCAATAATCTGCCAATTAGGGATGTGTAATTGCTATAATGTTCGTTCAAGTCCCCTACTCTCAAGTCCCAACCTATAGATTGGGCCGACCTCCTATCCCTCTCTTTTTATCCATTTATAATTTGTGTGACATTTGTAATTTGTGTAGCATCAACTTCCACCCCTTACTTAGCCTGCATAAGCTGTTCAAGAAAAAAAAAAATTCTATCCAAGTAAAAAAAAATGTTAGTTATCTTTTGACCATTTATTTTTGGAATAAATTCCCATATGAATTCAGATTTCTTTTTCAGTTGGCGAATGCCATTAGAAAGTTAGAATTAGTGTCTACATTCCTATTTCCTTGGCCTAGCTGCTGGTATAAACTTCAGTTTATTGTGGATTTTCTAGTTAAAGAATGTTGGGATATATCATTGTTCAACAATCAATCAATCAATTAATCAATCTAGAATAAATAAAACAAAAGGAGATCAAGTGGAAGGGTACTAGTGTGTGCTCAAAATTCCTGGTTTGTTGTAAGCAAAAGAACAATGACCTTCGTTCTCTTCCATTAGCCATATCAGTGTTTGGCTCTAACCACTGGCTGCGGCCACTGCTCGTGCATGCTCTGCTCCATAGGAGATCCCGGTATGTAGGGGACAAACCCACGGCCGCCAAAAACGGGCCTCATGAAGGCATCATCGAATTTTCTCCAGTAGTAGTGGACTGTGCGCGTAGGGGTTCTAAACAACATGCGCAGGCCACCGGGATGGAGGATTGTACGCTGCTCACCACCTTCTGACGCATGTCCATTCCCGGGAAATAGTTCATGCTCCGAGTCGTTTCTCTCTCCGAGGAGTGGCACAGTGAAGGACTTGGATAAGGATTCGGTTGAGATCATGTTGCTGGTCAATTGCTTTGATGATGGCATCAAGCACCTTATTAGAGGCTTGGTCATCAATCCAAAGACCTGCATGGTGGAGGGGGAATGAACGCAACGAAAAAGTCTTCCTGTTAAAATAAAAAGTGCCTGCGCTAAATCTGGGCAAAACGCGTCGTGGATGAAAACATATCCTTACCACGGTGCTGAAGAGAACCACCGTTATGGTACTGGTGATCATTATAGCATTGCCTTTCAATTGGGTGTCACCTTCTCGTGTGAACTACACAAGAAAGAGCTAGGTGTCAGAACACTCCCACATTTTACATCATAAAAAACAAGTTATATATACCGCAGATTCCAAAATACTGTCCTGATCGAGGTAGGTATGCCGCTGACAATGGTTTTACCTGATTGTAAGCAAGGGCCATTGAAACTGCACCCCGCATTAGACCAGCCCACCATATTATTACCTGAAAATTGCAAAGGCAAGTTTATTAGAGTCCAAGGGAATGAAGGATTAGAAGAAGGGTGTCTTGTACATTTGATAGGGAGATTCTAGTGCTCATACTTGCTGCTTAAAATCAATTTTCTCCGATGGAGACTTCTTGATTAAATTTGAGAGAAACGACAAGGGGAAAACAAAGGCTGCTCTTCCGACCAAAACTAATCCCAGTAAAGCTGCACTGACAGAGACTGATGTTTTGGGACTGAAAATGAATAGCAAGGCATAGATAGAATGACCAGGTCAGCAGTGATATTCGACAGCATCTGTACAAAGTAGTACCCCATGCGTGCACATGTTCTTTTACCTGTCACTCACGACTTTCCACTTCTCAATGTCCAGTGCATCCATTCCAACATAAAGAAATATGAATGTCTCAGCAACAAATGAGAGTGTGGCAAAAGCATGCCTGCATCACAGTAGAAGAATTTATTTATGTAGTAAGAAGTGCAGACAGGAAAAAAGACAGGCCCCTTTGGAGAGCAGCAAAAGGTCACATACTTGGTGGTAATTCGTGATTTCTCAGTAACGTTATGCCATGTGTAATGTGACATCACAATCCCACAGAAGAAGACGGTGAGAATACCACTTAAATAAAATAGCTGCAATAAACATCAATTTAAAATGAAAACATTGCCTCTACAAAACTTGTAAAGCTCATTGGAGATTTTTGAAAGCTTACTTACTTCTGCCAACATGTATGAAAGGTAAGACATAAGCATCATAATGGCAACCTCGCGATCTGTGGAATGCCTGTAGTCAATCATCAGGGAATGCACAGAGGGATTAGAAAACTACAAAAAATATCGTCCACCAGTTGCATTTAATTTAGATTTTGTAATCACATCAGACCAGTAGGAATTGATGAAATGAAGCCTGCACGAATTAATTTGATCATATTTTTTGTCACAATGTGGCGAGCTATAAAACTGTAACGCGACCTCAAACTACTCCACATAGTATTTCAGTAGCCCTTTTCATATATAATTGTGATAGGAGATGTCATGGGAGGTATTCTCACCGACCTTCCAAAGTAGAGTTTCTTTATGATGTATGCGCTAAGCAGTCCAGCCTGAGGTACAAGAAATATATCGGTAATATGCAATTGAAATCCACAATGGAAGCTTGTATGAATTTTCGTAGTACGGACGAAAAACTCACAACAACTCCCAATACAGTGCTTGAGAGAAACAAATAAGCAAAGTTCCCAACTAGACCAAGAGCTACCCTGGTGTTCATATGTGACAGGTCGAAATCCTCCACTGCATTGAAAAGCACCACTGATGTTGCATCATTTACGACACCTTCTCCAAATACCAGACTGTAGAGTAATGGTGTCTCATCCTGACAGAGCACCTGTACCAACATAAACAATGTGTTGGGCTTAAAATAAGTAGTTTTATCAATTACTTTGACAATGAAAATCTAGCAAACAAACCTGCAATGTGCATACAGAATCTGTTGCAGCAAAAATAGCTCCAATTGCTGTTGAGATTCAAGTGGAGTTAGACGCACAGAAGAATAAAAAATGCATCACTGCAATGTGCATGTGTGCAAAAGAGAGAGACAGAAGGTATGATTTACCAAGATAATCTCCAATTTCAAGGCCGACATCCATTTTCTTAAAAAAGGCAATAGCACCTGCGCAACATTTAGAAGATCTGAGTAACAGCAAAATTATTCTTTCTACATACAGACACACACAGAGATATCATAGTACACACTAATGCTACATTGTAATGTTTGTTGCAATGTAGACCTCATGATGATTCAACAGTACCATAATGATAGAAAGTGAGAGTGTTAAAAACAGAACTATTAAAACTCAAGAAAATTTGAGCAAGAACTTCCTTGTTTTTGGTTTAAGGATATCACAGAGTAAGATAACCAAACAAGGTAGAAGGCCCTACCAAGTGATATGATAGTGAAGGATATCAATGTACCAACTGCTCCAAACAATATTATAGTAATGAAATTGCGAAAGAACTGCTTCTTTTTAACCTGAAACCTGATTAATAGATTGGATAAGGAAGAGTGGAGTTTAAAATCACCAAACTGATACACCTCCAATTCAATACAACAAAGTAAAATAAACTATTGATATAGAAAACAGGGAAAGGGTAAAAAGAGGCTTTTCTTTAATGAAATGTAATGTGACATACGAGATATCACCAAACGAGATGGTTGGAAAATCTCTTGTTTCCTTGAGTATTAATAAAAATTACCTAATAAAACAGAATCTAAATCCATCTTGTAGTTCAAATTTGCAGTTCAGTTGGCTATTAGTGTGAACTTTTCTCCTTTATTAACAATATTACCCTGCCAAAAATAAAAATCACAATGTGCATTCACAATTCACATAGATAATCACTCTCTTCTCTAGCGAAAGTTATACTGCATACTAGAGTCATGACATACTTAGAATTATATCAAAGCTATGATACAGAAAGCCATGAAGGGATGCTGCATTAATATATTGTCAACATTATGTTCAGGAGGTAAAATACAGAAAAGGTTCAAGAGAAAGAGCAAATGAGTATCATGATAAGACGGTTCACAAAAGTGTAATAGTAAAATGCTTGACTCACCCAGCATTAAAAATGATGGGAGGAAGTAAATAGATGAAGAAAAGATCCTCACTGAACACCATGAGATGTGAGCTTTTCCCTCCACTTAAAAGTAAAATTAGAATTCCAGAGCCTAGACCCTGTTATTTATAAGTTAGTAATAATCATATTTATTGATAAACCATGGAGACTACATTAACCACTACAAAAATCATAAATGGTTACCAGCAACTAAAAGGCTCGTGTATAACTTGAGGCACATCAGCCAAATTATAAATCGAATATATTTTGTACTTACAATTATGAGGGCTGTGATCGATTCATTCATCCAACGACTTTCCTCCAGTAGATGACCAATCACAATGCATGTGCACAGAAGTGTCACAAATACAGTCATCGAGACAACAGAGGCATGGTCTGAAGTTGTTAAACGAAGTGACTCTATCACATTTACAGAGTCCAACCCCATTTGGTTAGATACTAAAAATTACAACAGGGGGAAGTCAATCAAACTCAAAAGTTATTTCAAAATTCTGGATTCAAAAGACTCAAGGGTGAATAACTCCAAAGCAACTCTGATTGGAGAAATAATCCTGCAACAGGAATAAAGAAACCTCCAGTAAATTTTGGCTACATAGATCAAGTTTTTTCAAGTGCATTTATGCACACTCTATACAAGCATATCAGGCATATCCAATGGAGAAAAACATAGTATTTAACAAGTAATATAAGTAAGCTTTACCACATTATTACTTTATCATGCTGCACATGAGCATGTTCCAGGTGTTGCCTAAAGGATTCAAAAAATAAAACCTAACCTTTTGCGCCTTCATTACTGAAATATAACTATTACATTTCAAAAGCTTCTCAAAGTCAAATTCATCAATAACAACGTTTCTGAGTGTTTATATCATGTGTTTAGCCTACCCACAAAATACTGACCAACCACATTGAATCTCCTTTTGGTTGCACTGCGGGACAATCTAAGTGTTGCTGATGACTTTAAAGTTTCAACAATGTCCGCTCTGCATAGAACATTGAAAATGTAGCATATCTTTATTCCTATTATCATTCATTTTCCACAAATTCTCAACTATTGCCTTTTAAACATCAAACATAACTTCAGACAGAACGCTGAATGATTGCACAATCAGCACAAGAATCATACAAATATAAACTTCCCCAACAGCAGGGATTATAATGGCCTGCCAATGGAAAGGCACAATCAATTCAACTACGAATGGAATCCCGCACGCATCACAGCTTGCAAACTCCAACAAACGACCTATATCACACCCAAAAAGACCGAGAGAAATAATAATCGATCATTGCGAACTTAATTTAATTATATAAAAACATTAAACTAAAAAATGTACGAAATAAATCGAATTTGGAAACCAACCAACCAGACATGGAGCTGCAGCCAAACACGCAAACCCGTGGTTTTCCTCCACCCGGCGCAACAAAAAATCTCCGAATTCGATGAAAATGGAGCCGAAAAGGAAATAATTTGGAGATTTTGTGAAGAATAGAGAAATGAAAAACAAAGATGAGGGGAACGAAATGATGATTGAAAATGTGGGAAAAAGGGATTGAGATATTGAAAAAAAACAAGTGAAAGAGAGGGAAAATCGACAGACAAGTGTTTGGTTGAATTCACGAAACGGTCTCTTTGAGTCTTTGTAGTATCACCTATATATACACACACATAGCCTACAGATACATACGTTGATACATACAAAAGACAAAAGTACCAAATTATAGTCCTTAACTTTTAAATTCATTTTCTTGCAATTCCATCAATTTTCTTTTTTTAAACTCATATGATCCTTTAAGGATGTTAATTATTAAAAAAAAAAAAAAAAGTTTACCCTTATTTAATAATGCAATTAGAGGGGATAGAGACATACCAGAGAGTGATCAAGTCCATTGATTCCCAACCTATAGGGAATCAAGTCCATTGATCCTTTGATCCTTTCGGTTTGGTTTAGTTTGGTTTGAAATTGCTAAAATGGTTGGATTGGTTTAATTTTTTTCCCAAACCATTTTTTTGCGGTTTGGTTTGGGTTTGATGCGAAACCGCACCGCGTTCACCCCTACTTATATTAATTTTTAATTTATATAATATTTTTCAAATATTTTTATTTTCATAATATTTTTTAATTTATTTCCAATTATTTTATATTTAATTGAATATAAAGTTAATTAAATTATTTCATTAAATAATATCAAAAAATAAAAAATATAATGATAATGAATTATAAAAATGGAATTTTAAAAAAGTAATAAAATTTCAAATAAATAAAAATTATAAAATAATAAAACAAATAATTTTAAATAAAATATAATCAAATAGATAAATAAATAATTCAAATATAAAATATTGACAAAAAATAAAATATACAACATAAAATTACATTTTAAAAATTGATATAAAATGTAGTAAAATTTTAATTTATCAAGTAAAATAAAAATTCAATAGATAATAAAACTACATTATGATACAACAGGTACAATATATTAAAAGGATATTAAATAAAATTAAAATAATAAATTTAATAATAATAATAATAATGTGTAGGAATCAATCTACGGTCTACCATTCATAAAGTAAAATGAACTAAATTGACTAAAATCACAATAGTTAGTGGATTAATTTGACCCGTGAGTCTAACATGTAATTATTTATTCTAATTGCACAATTAATGAATGATATTAAAAGAATATTAAATAATAATAATAATAATAATAATAATAATAATAATAATAATAATAATAATAATAATAATAATAATAATAATAATAATAATAATAATAATAATAATAATAATAATAATGTGTAGGAATCAATCTACCATTCATAAAGTAAAATGAACTAAATTGACTAAAATGATAATAGTTAGTGAATTAGTTTGGCGCAGTGATTCTCACATGTAATTATTTATTCTAATTGCACAATTAATGAATGATAGGACTTTTTAAAATAATTAACATACTTAAAAGGCTATAAGAATATGAGTATAAAAAAAAAGGACGGAATTGCAAAACCTTAAAAGTTAAAGGACTAATTTAGTATTCTTCTTCTCCATATAGCATATATAGATATACATATAATATCATATACGTAGGGGTGAGTATAATACGGTTCATACCGTAAATCAAAACCGGACAAAATAGTATTTTTGCGGTTTGATTTGGTTTACAATTTAAAAAATTACAGTTTGGTTTAGTGTTTTATAAATCATAAACTGTACGGTTTCAAAAAGAAATTACGATTTTTAAACCGTAAACCGTATAGATATCTATATATATTTATTTAATATTTTGTAAATATATATTACTCTATATATTTATAAATTTTAAATTAATAAATAAATCAAACCCAAAGACCTGATGACCAAATTTTAAACTAAGCTCAACTTTGTAGTTCATAAGTCAATGACTTAAAAAATTTGAAGTCCAATTTCCAACCATAAATAGTAATATGTTATTTACATTTGAGACTTTTGAGTTACGAATCTAAATTGTGACTTATAAATGATATTTATTAGATATTTAAAGACATCTATGTATTCTTCTTGATTTTATTGCATGAGGTATTTGTTTTCAAAATTAAAATATATTTTGTGCTGTAAACTTGGTCCAAACTGGATCAGATCGTAAAATTTACGGTTTTAATTTAATTTAAAATAATTTAAAGTACAATTTGATTTGGTTTAAAAATTTTAAAACCGTAAAATTATAGTTTGATTTAGTTTGGCCATTCGAGACCGTAATCACCCTACATATACGTAAAATATAGGTGGTTGTGCGTCTGTACAAGCTGGAGTTGAAACTCCCATCACTTGCCTCCCCGTTTTCTTCTGGAGTAGTGGCAAGAGGGGATGAGCACACATGTCAACTGTCACGTGGTCCTTCCAATGGCACTGCCCCTCGGATTCTCCTTAGTTAGACATTATGTCCATGTTCAAAACTAGTCAAAATAAAAAGAGTAAGAAGTGTGATCAAAACATAGCAATTTTCTCTTGAATTTTAATACCCATCTATTCAAATAAGTATATTTTTTTTACTAGTTACTATACTTTAATGTTAATTTTTTGTTATATACTAAATGTGTTAATTCTATTGTGTTTGTGCTATAATTGGGTATGAATAATTATTTTTTAATTTGGTTGCAAACTTATCTAACACATTAGCAAAACAACACAAAATAAATCCAACACCTTCCACATACTCCCTCTATTTTTTAAAAATATTATCGTTTGCACAGTAAATACTATTCATTGAGTAACGTTGATTCGATTTGTAATACAGTTATATAAGATAAAACATAGACAAGTGAGATCTTGTTAGATTCCTCTAATCACGTAGTTTTATAATATTAAAGTTTTATAATTTTTATTTTATAAAATTTGAGATATTACTCTTTAAAAATATGTACTAGATTGCGTGAAAACAAGGAATGTTAAAATTTTTTGAATACGAAGAAGTATATTGAATGTGCACACAAACGAAATCCATATATTTTGGAGTTGTGGCAAAGAAGCTATATTATATATATATATATATATATATATATTTTTATTATTGGGAGCTGTCTAATCACTCCAGGCGGCCCTACTAAGAGGGTGTTTGTTTGTGCGTTTTGGGACAGATTATCTGATTATTGCGTTTGCAAAATGCAAATAATCAGTTAATCCTGTTTGTGTACTAACTTCTAATAATCTATTATTTGCGTTTTGAGGGAATGAAAACGCTATTTTCTTGCAGCTACAATTTGGTGCTGCAAGAAAATTGCGTTTAGCTAAAAATATATTTTACTATATTGTTACCTTTTGAGGTAATGAAAAATGCAAATCCAAACACTTTTTAATGATTATCTGATTATTGCGATTTGAAACAGCATAAACTCATCCAAACACTTAATTTTCTACAGCATGTTTTGTTACAGCAATTATCTGATTATCCGTTTTCTAAACGCTGCAGCACTTTTTAAAACGCACATCCAAACACCCTCTAAATAGGCAGATGCCCTCATCAAGACTTTCCTTTTTGCTTTATGTTGACGAGGTCGGCTAAAGTGACATCTTTTCGGGTTACGAAGAACCGGTTTTGTTGTGAATGAAAAGCTTTCTTTTTCTCTAAAGCAAAGACCATTGGGGGTTCTGATTGGAAGGGCCAGCTCCCACCTCCCCGGGCGCATTAGCTGGTGGTCTACCAGAAGGTAGATTCACCGAGGGGTTTGAAGAGGACGACGAGGCGGACCATCCGAAGATGGATGTCCAGTTCCCCGAAAGGCTTAATGCAACATATAAAAATTAAACAAAGTAATGGAATGTGCCCAAAACTAAAAATAAAAACCATGAAATTGAGTGAAATTTTTATGCTCTTAGATTTCGTCTAATGATAATGACTAATTTTTGCACTTGCGTGAACCTAGCCATTTATCTCATCGAAATTGATCTTACTCGTTGTGTCATTCTCCATATATGGCGTATGGCGTATTTCGGTACAGTTCCTATGCTGGAAGCTATATTTCCAGTATATACTGGAAGTCTTCTTAACCATTGGATCTGAATTTTTGTTAAATCAATGGTAGAGATGGTAGAGGATAATTACGTAATTTAATCTATTTATTATTTTATTTTTAATTTTGAATAAACATGATTTGAAACAATGCCTAAGTTTTCAGCTTTTTCAGTAAGTAATCATGATGGCTAGAGGAAAGAGATGAAGAGACCGACTCTGCAAAACATAACCGAGTATAATTTTAGAATGGCAATTTTTAATAAAAGAGAATGAGTATGGTTTCAATACAGAATGTCAGATTTAATAATACAAAATGTCTGGAATTAATGACTGCAGTTCCAATACAAAAACAATACAAAACGATTGATCAACTAATACAGAATGTCAATAAGAACCAAACACATTGCCTAGTAGTTCAACCAGAAAATACATAATGCAAGGTTTAATAAGGCAGAATGCCTCTAATTTCTATACAGGATGGTGAATCAAGTAAAACAGAATGTCCATAATTTAAATACAGAATGGTTAATTAATTGAGACAGAATGTATATTGGCTACCGTTAAAACACAGAATGTAAAATGTCATGTTTAATAATACAGAATGTATGGAATAGCAAGACAGAATGTTTGATTATACAAGACAGAATATGACCATTATATTCATAACCATGTATATGGAGGATGACAATTTATCTGTGTAATTGTTGTTTCTTCTTTCAATACAAAATAATTGATCAACAAAGACATAATATCAAGATGAACCAAATATGTCGCCTAGCAATGCAATACACAAAAAAAAAAAAAAAACAGAATGCTTGGTTTAATAAAACAAAATGCCTAGAATCCCAATGGTTAGTCAAGTAAAACATATGACATATTGTATTCTTTGTGTTTAAACGGTAGCCAATATACATTCTGTCTCAATTAATTAACTATTCTGTAGGACATTCTGTCTTACTTGATTCACCATTCTGTCTAACTTGATTCACCATTTTGTATGAAAATTATGGGCGTTCTGTATTTAAACTCAAGTTCTAAGAATACATATATTTGTTTGCACGCATTGAAGAATGTCGCTTTGATTACATAATACTTACACAAATTAATAAACATGTTTGAGAAAAGAATTGAGGTCAGGAAAGTAATCATTAATACAATTTTAACTATTTAAATTTAAAAAGTATATTGACATAAATTGTAACACCCCGGATTTGATAACCCAGGCCGGGATGCCACCGCCACACCTCCCTAGCAAGACACGGATTCTCCGAGCTTGCTAAAGAGATGCAAGGCTATCGGTATTGCAAAAAGGTTTAAAAACAAGTCCGGAATTTATTTAAAAATAATAATAATAATAATAATTCATCCACACGTAGCAAAACCGGAAAGTAAAATATCGCAGCGGAAATGTAAAGGGGCCGACATGGCCAAAACTCGGGTTATACAGGCCCGATATGCAAGTGTCAATAAAAGCGATAAAAATAAAGTTTTAGAGTTTTTCTCCCCCAATCCATATGCTCATGCATTATCTCCATACTCTGAAAAGAAAAGAGAAAACAACAATTTTATCAGTATATAAAATACTGAGTAAGTCGATCCTAACATAGCAATAAAGGGATTTAATTAGATAATTAAAATTTCACTTCTAAACATGCATTTACAAATTTAAAGGAAATAATATTTTAATTGTGTACTTGAACATGCATTTAATCCACAATAACAATTTAGTCATGATATGAAATTTAAAGACATAATTTAAATGCATAATTTAAAGACATGCATAAATAAATAAATACTTAAAAATATTAAATCTTTTATTTCCCCGTTACGTAACCATTTCTCAATATTTTGTATAGCCGGTGATCCGGCGGCCGCAGCCGTATTTGCCATACCCAGTAACACTCCGGATCCTCGGGAAATCCATACGGACAATCCCGAGAGAGTAGGCCATGTATCTCCCGCCGATTGGCGTAATATCTCATCTAAATTCTCTCGTCCATTATAGGCCCGAAGAGAAAGGCTAGAGGGGCACCCTGCAGAGCACTCACCCTCCACCAAAGTATCTCATGTATCGTTTCAATTTAATGTATCGGGGTTTTTCAAAAGTATAGATGTATCGTATTTAAAGTCTTTGATCGTTTGTTACGAAATTTCAAAATCTCTCGATTTAAAAGTCTCTTGGCGTCATAGTTTACGCCTTTTTAATTTAAAAATTCATTTCAAGTCGTAAAAATCTGAAATTTTCACAGTATATCAAAAACATCCTAACGAACAACTTTCGTGTTTTAACTTTTTCGAAATAAGTTGAGGAAACATGTCAAAAATTGAGTTTATTACACAAGCAGAATTCTGTCCGGACTCAGGTTTGACATAGTTCAAAGTTTCGACTTTTTAACATATCAAATGGACTCCAAAAATCTGAAATTTTATATGCACATACTAGATATGATTATCTACAACTTTCATTTAGATTGCAAGGATCAAATCGGACTAGAAAATATAGAAACATGCTCATCAAGTTCGAATATGATCACTGTCAGTTTTTCGAAAAAGTCCTAGTAAAACAGTTTATGTCCGGTGTGATTTGAAATAGTAAACGTTAATGAAAATGTCTGAAATTTTTACACGACCTAGATTTATGTGTTAGGATTAAAAGTCTAGTTTTGAGTTTCTCGGATTGAATCCTCGAAATATGAGTTTTAGGCCGATTTCAGAAACTGTGCGTGTTGGGGTTTTTAATTTCGGTTTTTACGTTTCGTTATGTTACGACTACTTCGGACGCCCCTGAACCACCCGTATTGATATGGAAGGCTCAACTTACAGTGATTGTGTTCTTGAGTCGTCCTAGGGTCGCTCGGCTCGTCCAAAATCCTACGAACGGATCTACGAAATGCAAAGTTCCCGACTTTGGCCACGAGCGTATTTGCAATCAACGATTCAAGAGTTAGATTGGGGATTTGAAAGGAAAAACGAGATTGAGAACCTGAGATACTACTTACCAATGATCTAAGGACTGTGATCCTTGATCTACACGCCTCTACGGTCGTCGTTGGTCGTCGGAAGGTCACCGGAAGTTCGTCGGAAAGGTGTTTTGGCTTTGGGAGAGTTTGGGAGTGAAGAGGGGCTTGGTGACTGATGAAAGGGTGGGGGAGGCAGCCCTAATTCGCCCCTAAAAGCTTTCCCCCGTCCAAAATCTTCTTTCCATAGTCGGGGGGTCGATTTATGGCAAGAAATCGCCGAAAACGCGTCATTTGCACGAATCTGGGGAGCCACGCGGGGTTGGCGCGCCGAATGGCCAAACCCCGCCCGGCCAGCGCGCGGTTCCCGCCTGGACTGCGGTTCGGGGGGTCCATGCGATCCGATCCGTCGGGTCTTTTCCTCCTTTCTTTCGGACTTCTATCCTTCCACGTTTTCGCGCTCGATTTTCCGGGTCATTTTCGGATTATGCTTCTCATCATAAATTTATTCCGTCTCAATTTGATTTCATGCTTGAAATCTTAAGACCGTCGGTTTCGGTCCGCCGGGTCCTAAATCGTCGTCCTTTGACTCCCGTGCATTTCCGAGTTTACGGGTTCTCGGAAACAAAACTTTCTTTCCTATTGGATTAATTCCTATTTTTATATCCCAAAATTTACGGGTATTACAGTCTACCCCCCTTAAGAACCAACTTCGTCCTCGAAGTTGCGCTTCATCCTCTCGCGAGTTCGGGAATTGTTTGATTAAGCGATTGTATTATTGTGTGTTGTTGTTTGTTATTATTTGACTGAACCCAGAATTGAAATTTCCGAGTTGCCTACGTACCCCGTGAAGGGATCAAGTCATTACGTAGTTCAAAACAATTTGAATTTGTTTATTTGGGGTACAAAATATACGGACAAAATATCTGGAAATATTCGGGTCGTCACATCCTCCCCCTCTTAAGATTACAGTTATGTCCCCATAACTGTTGTTGCATTGTCTTGGAATAGGGCTGGGTAACGATCCTTCATGTCCACCTCTAGCTCCCGTGTTGCCGTCTCGGCTTCGTGGTTAGACCAAAGAACCTTAACCATTCTCACGGTCTTATTCCTTGTTACCCTCTCCTTCATGTCGAGTATTCGCACCGGAATTTCTTCGTAGCTTAAGTCATCGTCCAGCTCAATCTCCTCCGGTTGGAGTACGTGGGTTGGATCATGGACGTATTTCTTCAATTGTGAGACGTGGAACACGTCGTGGACACGAGCAAATTGTGGCGGTAATGGTAGTCGGTATGCAAGATTTCCCACTCTTTCTAGGATCTCGTATGGTCCTATGTACCGTGGGCTCAATTTCCCCCGCTTGCCAAAGCGCATCACACCCTTCATCGGTGACACCTTTAACATGACCTTATCGCCTATTTGGAATTCCAAATCTTGCCGTCTCACATCGGCATAGCTCTTTTGCCGGTCTTGCGCGGCTCTCATCTTTCCTTGGATTATTTTGACTTGTTGAGCCATGTCCTCAACAAGTTGCGGTCCAATTACCATAGTCCTCTCGCTCTCTTCCCAGCTCAATGGACTTCGGCATTTGCGTCCATATAGTGCCTCGAAAGGTGCCATGCCAATGCTAGCATGGTAACTGTTGTTGTAGGAAAATTCGATTAAGGGTAAGTGATTTTCCCAACTTCCTTTAAACTCTAATACGCATGCCCTTAGCATGTCTTCTAAAGTTTGGATCGTTCTTTCCGTTTGCCCATCCGTCATGGGGTGGAACGCGGTACTCATCTTTATCTTCGTACCGAGGGCTTCTTGTAGTTTTGTCCAAAAATGTGAGACGAATCTACTGTCTCTGTCCGAGATGATGTCATGTGGTACTCCATGTCGTCGACATATGCCCTTGCCAATTGGTCCATGGACCAGGTATCCTTCATAGGGATAAATATGGCAGCTTTTGTCTACCTATCCACGATCACCCATATTTTATTCATCCCCTTCGGTGAACGTGGTAGTCCCGAAACGAAATCCATTGAAATGCTATCCCATTTCCAACTTGGGATTTCCAATGGTTGCATTAATCCTAAGGGTTTCTGTCGTACGGCCTTGACCTTCTGGTAGGTAAGGCATCTTGCCACAAACTCGGCTATTTCTCTCTTCATGTTCGGCCACCAATAGTTCTTCTTTATGTCCTTGTATAGCTTCTCGCCTCCGGGATGGACCGAGTATGGGGTATTATGGCCTTCCTCCATCACTTTTTGCTTCAGGTGCTCGCATTTTCGTGGTATGCACCACCTTCCCTTGAAGCGGATGCTTCCGTCCTCATGGATTTTAAAATCCATTGCATTTCCTTCAGCAATGCTCTTCCTAATTTCCTCAAGCTTTTCATCATCCGGTTGTGCTAGTCGTATCTCATCGAGTATGGTAGATCCTACTACCATCGTGTTGACGACCTCACTTATTTCGCCAGAGTGTACCAACTCCAAACTTAATTTCGCCAAGTCTCTGTACAACTCGGCCGGTACCACAAGTGAATTCACCACGTGTTGAGTTTTTCGACTCAAGGCATCGGCCACAACGTTGGCTTTTCCTTCGTGATATGCGATTTCCAGGTCGTAATTCTTAATCAGTTCCAACCATCTTCTTTGCCTCAAATTCAGCTCTTTTTGCGTGAATATATACTTGAGGCTCTTATGGTCGGTGAACATCCGACACTTTCGCCCATAGAGGTAGTGCCTCCATATCTTTAGAGCGAACACGACTGCGGCTAGTTCCAAGTCGTGCGTCGGATAGTTCTCCTCGTGTGGCTTTAGTTGACGTGATGTGTATGCTATAACCCTTTGATCTTGCATTAGCACGCATCCCAATCCTTCCTTCGAGGCGTCGCTGTACACCTCGAAGTCTCCATCCTCCGATGGTAGTGCCAACACCGGCGCTGTGGTAAGTCGTTTCTTCAATTCTTGGAATGCGGAATCACACTCAATGGTCCAGTCGTATTTCGCCCCTTTCTTTAACAATTGTGTCAATGGGCGAGCGATCTTTGAGAAATCCTTTACAAATCTTCGGTAGTATCCCGCCAATCCGAGAAAACTTCTTATCTCGGTTGGATTCTTCGGTGGCACCCATTCGGTCACTGCCGAGATCTTTGCTGGGTTTACTGCCACTCCGTTGGCGGATACGATATGTCCAAGAAATGCCACTTCCTTTAGCCAGAAGTCGCATTTGGACAGCTTGCTATACAACTGATTTACTCGTAAGATCCTTAACACTTTGTGTAAGTGTTCGGAATGTTCTTCTTCGCTTTTCGAATAGATCAAGATGTCATCTATGAACACCACTACGCATTGATCTAATAGTTCTCGAAACACTTTGTTCATGAGATTCATGAACATTGCTGGGGCGTTGGTTC
>JAOANR010000065.1:0-23020 GCA_030278955.1 Hygrophila difformis | reverse complement strand
CTCTAACATCTCAATGGTATTAGGCCCTTGAGGCTTGGGTTTTCTTGTCCAGTTGTCTATATCATTGAGAAGTCACTAGTGTTTCTGGGTGAAACTGAAGTATCAAAAGTTACCAGCCAACTTCAACTTGTGCAAAGTTAATTGACTTTAATAATGGCAGAGGCTCATTGATTAATGTACTAATGTTCGGGCGGATCCATAAAGTCTTTTAAGTGGTGTCCCAAAATATTAGAACCCATGTTGAAATTAGGAAGAATAGTTACAATAAAAATTATAGAGGAAAACTTGATTGAAATTGATGATTTTGGTGTCGCTATAAAGATAAAGTGGTGTCACCAAACCTTTTCTAGTTAAATATTTTTAAAAAAAAATATTCTACCTTAAAATAGCATTTTTATAAATTTAAGTAGTGTCATATGCCACCTCTATTTCATAAATTTAAGTAGTGTCATCCCCATGAATGTTCCCCCACATTTCACGTACGTGTGAGAAAGATATCCAATAATTCCACCTATATCAATTTAATTAATACACAACTGGAAAAGTTATGATCAGTAGATTATAGAATCATGACAAATTGGCACATAAGAATACCCCTTTAAATGGGAGAAGTTGGTGCAACTAAGGGATTTGACATGATGTACTTAGGCGTTTTCCAACCGTTGATTAACTTTTTAAATCAATGGTTGAAATGAACTGGAAGGGTAAAAAGTTAATTATGTCATATTACTCCAAAATATATTTTAATACATTTCAGCGAGAAGATATGTACTTTTCAGCGATTGTGTTGATTAATATATTGTTTTCAGCGACATAATTGTTTTCAGCGCGCCTTCCATGTATTTTCAGCGATGGAGTATAGTATATTTCAGCGACGCTCCGTAGTATATTTCAGCGACAATCTATAGTATTTTTCAGCGATATATGGTGCATTTCAACGACTTCGTACGTAAAAGTTGAAACCCTAATTCTTTGGTTTAATATATTTCAGCGACGCACTATAATATATTTCAGCGATGCACTATAGTATATTTCAGCGACAGACTGTGTTCATTTCAGCGACATACATAGTGTTCTTCAGCGATGACCTTATGTGTATTTTTCAGCGACGACATTAAAAAAAAAAATTGGACAATTTTACCCTTTTACATTTTGGACTGTTGGATCTTAAACGAACGGTTGGGATTGGTGTCTTGATGTGCTGTGGGATTTGGTGATTGCACCGTAACCAATCCCCCTTTAAATATACTTCCTCCGTTATTAAATCTTTGCTACATTTGGTTTTCTGATACTGTTTACACACATGCTTTGATTTAAAGTTTTATCATAGTTATACAAATTAAAATATAGCCAAGTGAGATGTTGTTAGATTCGCCTCGTCTTGTAGTTTTTAAATATCGAACTTTTAGAATTTTTACTTATACCGAACTTGAGTTAATGTTTAAAATATATATTGGACTGCGCGCTGGTTGGGTCCGTAGCAAAAATTTGAAAACAGAGTATGTATGTCCATTCCTGGTGCATCTTCATATATACTCATACACACCCAAAGAAAGTCCTCAAAGAGCTATTATTGTTCTATACCGATCGAGCATGGACGACAGAAACAGCAGTGATGAAATCACTGTAAAATTAGTGACCACCAACGCCGCAGATGGTGATGATGATAATATAGACGTAAGCTGGACACAGAAATTGTGGGAAGAGAAGAAGAAGATATGGGTGGTGGCCGCCCCCGCCATCTTCACCCGCTTCACCACATTCGGAATCGGCGTCATCAGTCAGGCCTTTATCGGCCATATCGGCTCCAAGGAGCTCGCCGCTTTCGCCCTCGTTTCCACCGTCTTCTTGAGGTTCGCTCAAGGCATATTGGTATATAATATGTTCTTCTTCTGGCTCTCCGCGCTCCTCCATCTTCTTCTTTCAATCATCATATCCTTATCTATCTATAAAGTGAAAAAGTTCCGTTCTTGCAGTTGGGAATGGCCAACGGACTGGAAACCCTATGCGGACAGGCGTACGGGGCGGGGCAGTACCACATGCTCGGGATATATCTCCAGCGCTCCTGGATCATTTCCATCATCGCATCCACCGCGCTCCTCCCGGTGTTCGTCTTCACGACGCCGATTCTGAAAGCGTTAGGGCAGGAACGGGAGATTGCGGAGATGGGAGGAACCATGGCCCTGTGGCTAATTCCGGTTATATACTCCTTCATCGCCTCCTACACCTGCCAAATGTATCTCCAATCTCAGAGCAAGAACATGATCATCATGTACCTTGCAGCGATCGCCGTGTCGCTCCACGTGTTCCTCTCGTGGCTGTTGACCGTGAGATTCCAGTTCGGTGTATCCGGCGCGATGACTTCTACTGTCCTAGCGTTCTGGCTTCCCAACGTCGGTCAGCTGCTGTACGTCACCTGTGGAGGTTGTCCTCTGACTTGGAAAGGCTTTACGCCTTTGGCTTTCCACGACTTGTGGCCAATTTTCAAGCTTTCGTTGTCTGCAGGCGCAATGCTCTGGTAAGAAGAATGCGGACAGCTAAATTTCCTTCCTTTTGGTTTCCTTTAAGGAGTTCAATTATGTTTTTTTTTTTTTTTTTTTTTCCCTTTACAGCCTTGAGGTGTGGTACAATACAGTGCTGGTTTTTCTTGCTGGGAATTTTAAAAATGCAGAAGTAGCAATTGATGCCCTGTCAATATGGTAGCATTTTCGGACCCTTTTGCCTTAATTTTCATCTTCCTTACAACTATACTTGGAATCAAATAAGTATATATTGTGTTTCTTGTTAAACTAGCCTCAACATTAGTGGTTGGGAAATGATGATATCTCTTGGGTTCATGGCTGCAGCAAGGTACTGTGTGTTCATTGAGTTTCCTGTCATATTCTTTGATTCAATGTTTTGTGCTTGATTCCAATTTCTTTTTCAAACTATTTATTTCAGTGTCCGAATAGCAAATGAACTTGGTCGTGGGAACTCTAAAGCAGCGAAATATTCCATCACTACAATAGCCGCAACATCGTTCGCCATTGGATTCGTGCTGTTTGTCGCCTTCATGATTTTCAGGGGAAGTGTGGCTTATCTCTTCACAGAAAATGATGATGTTGCTTCAGCAGTTGCTCGTTTATCGCCTCTCCTAGCTTTCTCCATACTCTTGAACAGCATTCAGCCAGTTCTTTCTGGTACACTTCCATCAATTATTCAATATCCATAAAATTTAGGGAGAAAAGAACACACAGACACGATATATATCCGTGGAATGCAGGTGTAGCCATCGGATCAGGATGGCAGAGCGTCGTCGCGTGGGTAAACCTTGCATCCTATTATGTAATAGGAGTCCCTGTGGGAGTGGTGCTCGGCTATGTGTACAATTTACTAGTAGAAGTGAGTTCTCAAAGTATCATCTTTACAACAAAAATCAGAATCAGTATTAATTAGTAGAGTAAATAAAAATGATGGTGGTGTAAAATTTTTCAGGGGGTGTGGATAGGAATGCTGATCGGGATACTTGTCCAAACTATTGTTCTTCTTGTGATTACCTACAAAACTGATTGGGATAAACAGGTTGGTGCTACTTACAGTATTCTCTTGCATCTCTAAAGTTACTTTGAATCAATAGTGTTTTAATGTACCCATATGTTTTGTTTATTGAAGGTGTCACTTGCTCAGAGGCGAGTTAACAGATGGTTTTTGAAGGATGATAGCAGCAACTGAGTGGAATTGGATCCTTGGGAGTTTGGATGTTACTCTGGCTATATTGCTGTGTTGATTTCTGGGATATTATTATTATGGTGCAATTTTTTATTCATTGGCGTGCAATATGCAGTGCAAAATGATGGTCGGTGTGGCGTGGCGCCCCGGGTGATGACATTTTTTTTATAAGGTTTGAGATTACTAGTGACTAAACTGTTTTGTGTATCCCGCAGTAAGTTCTATGGAAACAAGCAAAGGGTGCATTCACTTTGTGCGCATTATTACAACAAGAACCACAGCCATTTCAATCTTCCATCCCAAAACGAGAGGAACACATGTTTCCAGTTATCTGCATTAGCCATGGCTGCCAGAGCCACTAAAATTTCCCAAGCCCCTATATCCATGAAGAATCATTTCCACTCATATACTGAAATGCCCCAACACCAGCACTTTCATAAATCCGACCACCTCCAGTATAATGTCCTATCATAGGATCTTCATAAATTCCGTCACCGTCATTATACCCCCACGTCGGAGGTCTGTCACTGTTACTGCTACTTGTATAAATAAAGCGATTGCAAATTGCAAACTGCCATTGAGAATTGAAAATGACGCGAAAATATATAAATACGATCACTTCTTTCACTAAGCAACTGAAATGCAATGACATAATTGCATATTGCATACACGGAGAACACTAGCTCTTTCATGTTCGAAAACTCTCACACATGATAAAGACCATACCTGTACGCAAATTTATACAAGATTTCCAGGAATTATAATTTGTTCAAAGCAACAATAAACTGCATCCACGAATACCTTATTCCAAAGAGTGAATAACCTATCTGATGAAGAAAACATCGCTTAGTCTGTCTGTCGCTGCCATCACCGCAACACCATTTATCATTAGCCACCGCCACCAGATCCATATTTTTTGCCAAAGACAATAACCTGCAACTTGTCATAGCCAGCCAACACACCAGCACCAGCAACAGCTCTTAAGATGTTGGCTCCAGCACCCTTGAAGAGCGACTTAGCCCCTTCCTTCTTGACAATCTGGTTAAATGCATCCAATGAGCTCTTGTACTTAACAGCCTCTCCTGAAGTCATCATCATTCGTCTTCGGACTGTATCAATTGGGTAGGAAGCCAGACCAGCACCAATGGTGATACCCCAACCCAGTAAGAAACTTGCCAAGAAACTATCCTGTACAGACCAACCCAACCCAAGCCATGTTAGAAGCCAACCACACTTCATACCACAATAATATGAGGATGGTCTTACTAAAATATAGTCATGTACTAACCTGCAGTGAGCCAGTTAGAACAACAGGTTTCAAAGAATCATACATCCCAAAATAAAGACCTCGGTAAACTATAATTCCAACACAAGAAATGTTGAATCCACGATACAGTCCAACGAGACCATCAGATTTAATTGTCTTTCTGTAAACATCAATCAAACCATTGAACTGCCTTTCACCACCCTTCTTTGCAGCCTTAGCATCATTTGCCAACCTTGTTCGGGCATAATCAAGAGAATAAACAAAAAGGAGTGATGATGCACCAGCAGCACCACCAGATGCCAAGTTACCAGCAAACCACTTCCAGTATCCATCCTTGTCCTTCTTGAAGTTAAACAGTCTCTTGAAGTAATCTTTGAAGGCAAAGTTGAGGGCCTGCAAACAATAAAAGCTATAAGTATCAGAAATAAAGAAAAATTTGATCTCAGTTGTAAGTGATCATACTAATCAGATTTTCAGGTGAGTGTAATTTAATCAAATAGCAAATTTCAACAGGAAAAATCCATAGTGTTAACCCATATGGTAATATCTTGACCTGAGTTGGGAAATATCTGATGACATTTGCAGTGTTCCCTCTCCAGAGGGCTAAGATTCCTTCATCCTTAATAGTTCGAGCAAAGCAGTCCGAAATTCCCTTATAAGGTTCAGACAAACGACCAGCTCTTATCATCTCATCCTGGTTTTGGATTAGGAGTTTTACTCTCTCAATTGGTGCAGCAGCAGTCTTTGAGACAGCAGCAGAAACCCCTCCCATGAGGAAATCCAACATAAAGTTGCCTTTTCCTTTTTCTGCTGGTGCCATTATAACTAATGGAGAGATTGGTGAAACAATCTCAAGGCCATTTGCCTGGAATGATGGAATGGATGGGCTCCACACTCCTCCATTGATATAGTTACAGTTAAAATGGCTCAAACCAGCATTTCTAGAGTGTGCACAAGGAGAAATTTTTGAAAAAAGATAAGACTGGCCTTGAATCTTTTGAAAAACTGAGGGATGCCGCTTGCAATCCTCCATGATTGCAGTCAATCCTACATGTTTGTAGTCAAGACACATAAATAAATATATTGAGCACCAATAACAAACAAGAAGATAAGCTTACCGACGATAAAACCCAATTTTCTACTAAAAACATGTGTTATAGCTTTGGTAACAAACTCTCATTAAATTCAGCTATAAAGACAAATTTAGATAATTAAGCATCAATGTACACAGAACCACAAAAGAATTTTGATTGTCATATTCTTTTGAAAATACATAATCAACACAGAAAATGAGAATGAATGAACAAGTAATGACCATAGCTAATGTGGATTTCTCTCAATTCTAATGGCTATACAACTTCAGAACATTGATCCAGTGTTTTACCAGTGTTTTAAGTTGACATTTTATCGCTGGTCAAAAGTCCACTTTATTCTATCATTCATCACATCCTTTCTCGTGAAAGATAAATAAAATCTAATCAATCCGTACATAGTAATTGTCTTTCTCTTTAACAGGAGTATAAAAGATCAATCAAGACTCCTAAATAGAATAGGTAAATAGTAAATACAATGTCAAATTGTGTGCTGATGCACTTATCAAGTGCCCCAACTGATGATCATACAGAAAACTGCTACTCAGGCAACTAGAAAATACCACAATGCATAGAGATTTCTCCACATTCAGTAATTCCCAACTTCCAAAAATGAAACAAAACCAAAAGGCACATGATCACCATTAAACCTCAATCAACACAAAAAGCAAAACCCCATCCACCACGAGCAACACAGGTCGTCCGCAACCACAGAAAACGAGCTGCACCAATTCCTTAACGGATAATTGACGAAAAAATTCATCTACTCAAGCCATGCCCAGCACACAATCAAACTACCCAGTGTAACCTTCACACACACGATTATTAACAAGAGATGGCGATCAAACGAAAACAAGACTAGAGGAACAGTTATTGCAAAATTAATACTGATGATTAAAGCTAAAATGGGTGAAGAATCACAGTTTAGGATCCCCTTACCCGAGGAGAAGAAGTTTCCAGTGTAAGCTTCCGGGGCAATTGATCCAGAAATTGAGAGAAATGTCTTTGGACATATATATACTGAGGTAAAAGGATTAGGGTTTTGCCCAGTTACCGTTCTGGCCCTGTGATTTCCAAAAAGGCCTACACTTGCCATCACCCAAAATCCCAAATTGAACACTGCATTCCATTTTGGGTCCAAAATAGTTACTCCGTCCGTTACTAGAAAGGAACGGAGGGAGTAAATAGAAACAGATACTAATATAATGAATTAATTAAGGGGAAATTCCACTTAAATACCCCAGTCCAAAACCTATTCCAGTGCAGACCCTGTATACTATATTTGTTCTGTATTAATACCCACTGCCAAAATACATTACATGTCAGTCCCCACTGCATTTAACTTAATTCAATAATCAAAATAAATGTGAAAAGACTATTATGCCCCCAATGTAATGATTACTCTGTTCAAAATCACACATTTTTCCTGAGGTTGCTTGTCATGATACACTTGCTGTCACTTCATACTGTGAGATGGGAAAAATTTCGAACCCCACATAGGCTTTGCATCAACATCTACTGTAAGAACCACACTTACTGCAGGAAATAACATACCTTTTGAAGGAGAATACTACACATAGTCATTCCAACACTTGATTTAAATTTCATTCATCTTGGTATCGATGTTGTTATAATGGGGTATGAGTGAGCTACTGGTGGAAGTGTAAGTGTGTTATAAATCTAAGTTGGTTAGGTATAAATCAACAATCAGCCATGTATAGATATATGGCCACATCACGTCACATCACACCTTTCTTGGACACTGTACCGCGAATGGGCAAACCCCAAAAAATAATAAAATAGGGAAAGACTTCATTGGAATTCGGAAAAGTAACCTGCTGGGGCTGTCAAATCAGTACTTTTTATGACATTGCGTAAGATAATGGAATTGCAATAACATCAGTGCGAGATATACTTGATGAATTCAAACGCATCCAACCAATACGAGATAGTAACAAAGAAATGCAAGGAGAGTACCATATTCGTCCAATTCAATACCTGAGTTAGCTAACCCGCGTTTGATTGGATTACGTGCACCATTCTAATGATGCACCATATCTTAGTCATACACTATAGTTGGACACATTCACCATTTCAAACCTAAATGGGACACACTCAAGATGTTGTTTAAGACGCTATGGCACCCTCAATTGAATTCTATAATACACATTGCTCCCTATATGAACCACTTCAGTTCAGATTATAACTTATTATGGCTTAATCTAGCAATATGCACAAATGAACATTTTTACGTATGATGTTGAATGCATATGCCTCCTACATCATTAATCGGGCTGGAAATGGAGTTCAAAAACAGTAATCAACAGGAAGAATGACTACAATACACATACACGTATGTAATATCCAATTCTGGAATTTGGATACAACACTGAAAAGTGAACCGTACTAGACTCCACAGACTACACATTGACCAGCTTCTTGTTTATTGACCAATGCCTCGACACGTGGACATTGCACCCCACCCTTATTTATTGCACCACCCAAATGCATTGCACCACCCAAGTAGGGTTTGAAGTGAGTGACACCTCCCGTCGTCTCTTTGAGTGTGTATTTTGGTCATATGGAGCAGCAAAGGCAAGGCCCTCAAAGGATTTACCTCTCGTACGACCCTGCACCGTATTGCAATTTTGGGATAAAGCTGTTTTGCATCTATTATATTACTGAATTTCTGTATAGTAACACACTTGTAAATACTATGGCAATACACATCATCATAAAGTCCAATACCATCCAAAATGAAAGAAGGCACATCAAACAAAACCAAATTGTTCGGTCAAATCCAACATGGCCACATCGAAAATACACCAAAAATACAACCCTACGGAACAACGGGGCCTAATGCTCGCCGTGTCATTCACATCACCGACCTGCTTTTTCTTACTTTTCCGGCAGGTTTCCCCGTTTTTCCCTGTCAACCAAACAAGTACAACACAGAATTGATTCAAATACTTCACCTTCCCCTAAAACAGTGGCATATCAAGGAAACAATCTATACCTACGTTTTGCTCCAAAATACAACAAATTTGAAACAGAACACTCAACATATATTCTTACCGTTGCTGAAGACTCGCTCGCTCTCTCCTTCTTATTGTCCCCATGTTCTTCAGTGATGATGTTTGCCTTCTTCTCAGCCACACCCTCTTCCATAATCCCCTTCTCCTCTTTCCAAGCCATTTCCCCTGCCAATCACAGCCAACAGTTACTATTGCCAAACAATACTACAGTTTTCACAGAAAAACATAACAGAACATAGTAGAGCATATATAAACTTTTATTATATTTTAATCTATGATAAAGCCCAAGCATACAAAATCCATTTATTCGCACTGAATACATATATCCACAGACAGAAATAACCAACACAATTCGAATAATCACATTCGAAAACACCTTATATCAACACTCATTTCTTCGCATTCTGTACTCACATCCACATACCACAACAACCATTATCATTCGAATACTCACACTCCAAGATTACTCAAGGTGGTTTTGGGAGTGGTTTTGCGATTTACGAGGTGTGACAAGACACCCTATGGTTTTGGGAGTGGTTTTGCGATTTACGAGGTGTGACAAGACACCCCATGTTAAATTACTTGTCTGCCCATCATTCTCTTTCATGGTTTTTTAATTCACTTAAGGGTATTTTGGTCTTTTCATATTTTCTAATTTCAAACAAAAATCAATATTCAGGGGGTGGGTACCAAAGTGGGAGTATTTTTGTATAGAGGGTGAAATGTTGAATGTATTTTGCCTTGGGGTATTTAAATGGAATTTGCCAATTAATTAATGACAAATGAGCATCACCCACCGCTTTTCGTGTTTTGAAACATCGAGTATGCATGGATTTAATTTTTTTTTAATAACTAATAAAATCCTCAGATCAAAACTCAACTTTATTAAATACTTTGACTTTTCCAAAAAAATACATATGAATAAAACACTTCTTTAGCCTCGGCTTACAAAAAAAAATACTTCGTTTTTTTTAAAGATAGCTACGTTGGTGATCAAATATAGCCAAGTGAAATTTTGTAAGATTCATCTCGTCTTGTAGTTTTTAAATATCAAATTTTTTGAATTTTTTCTTGTACCGAATTTGAGTTACTAATGATTTAAAATGTGCATTGGACTACGTACTGGGTGGGTCCGTAGTTAAAAACAAAAAAAATAAAAAAAAAAAATAAAAACAGAGGAAGTATATATCAAAAATCAAAAATTGCAAACTCATAATACTTCTAGAACATTGACCCAACTCTAAAACTAAAGTTATACATACAACAGTTCACTAGTAAAGAAATGCAATTGAAACAAATAACATTAGCATTTCAATAACCAAATGTGTAGAGAAATTATATCAAACGCGATTGATCAACAAAACATGCCAACTTTAATTTTTTTTTTTTTTAATGAGTTCATGAATCTAGAAATTAACATCTAGATCTAGATATTATAATCTGATTAACTTCCACTTAGCTTCTATCCAAGGCAATTCATTCAAGCCAAGACCGATACATGGATGCCACCAAGAGTCCAAGACAATACATGCACAATGCATTCTCATTATCATCTATATTAATATGGATTTGCTAATTACTAGTATAACTTTATTAATACATCTCACAGATAGCCACCTCCAAGCACTAAAACAATAATGAAAATTGAGAGAGAGATGAACATAACCGAGCACCCCATTTTTCTCCTGAAAGAAAGTCAACAAGTTACATGACTTTGAGAAATTAAAAGACTGAAGAAGCAGCATCAATGGCATAATATACTGATGTGGATGGTGAACCGAGGAGCAGCTATGCCGAACATAGGGATGATCTTTGCTTGATCAATAGTTCCTTCAGCTTTTTTATCAGCTTCGGGTCCGAGCAAATGTACTCCTGGAATGACTCCCTTAAGGATTTTAAAATCCCCATGTGATATTCTGCTGGATTGTGGTTCAGCAATTTGGTGAACAGATTTTTCCAAAGGTTAACATTCCAGTATCTGGAGTATGACATGGGAATCAGGTCTCAAGAATGAGGATATGCGGGGAGAAATACATAGGACACCAAAATGGAAAAATGTTAACTGTAACACTATATTGATGATGATCTCTGCAAGGAATTCCATTGTTGTCTCTTTCAAAATAAAGTGCTCAATAAGGCTAATTTTCATGATAGCAAAACACACAAAACCAGAAGTAGGAACAAACCGCTTGTAATGTAATTTGGGCTGGTATTCATAGCTTCCGTGGCTAGAGGCTTTCTTTTCAACCTCCATGTACTTGCCGTGAAGCATCATGTGAACTACAACGCAAAATCCATACACATCCACCTAGATCCCACCAAAACCAAACAAAAATCATACAGAAATGTATTAGATCCCATGGATATAATCAGTTCATGCTGCGGCCAAAGTGTACCTGAAATGTCCAGGGCTTCTTTTCTTGCATTTCAATGCAACGAAAACCAGAAGTTCTACTATCTCCTATGAACTCCGTGCTTTCAGGAAAAACTTGTAGGTCTATTCCTCTTCCCCAATCCACAAGGCATAGCCCCTGAGTTATTGAACAAGTACTCAATTTGATGTACCAATATTTTTTAACAACCTTATACTTCATTCAAGACATTTAGGACTTACCTGATCGTCCCAAGCTCCAATCCGCAGTCGAAAATCATTTTCATTTTCAGTTGGATCACCCCTGTCATAAAGTATTATGCGAACTATATCATTAGATCAATCATGAGATAAGACTGGAAAGCCGTGACAAAAATAAAAAGGACTCATTTGACTTGGAGAGTTGTTATTTAATTACTCTCTGTTGGGATTAGGTACATGTGGTATATGTAGTCCTTCAAACTTGGGAGGCCTAACCACTAACCAGCATCATGAAGATTTACTCAAGGTTAAAGATATTCAAGAAGCTTTGGATGTTTAATTTAAAATCAAATACTCCCTCCGTCTCATTATTTTTGTTACGGACCCACTCAGAACGCATGCAGATACACATTTTTTACGGTTAATAACTTAAATTATGTACAACGAAAAGCTATAAAAAAGTTAATTGTCTAAACTACAAAATTGGACGAATCTAACAAGATCTCACTTGACTATGTTTTTTCTTACATAGCTATGATAAAAATTTGAATCAAAGTTAAACAGTGAATAGTGTAAAAAAACCATTCATAACAAAACCACCGAGAAGGAGGTAGTATTTAATTATTTATATCAAGAATTTTATTGCAAAAGGCTATGCAATAAAAGTAATGGCATTGCTGTAATTCGTAAAAAACAAAAGTTATTCGATAAAACTAATAAAAGAATAATTACTCAAAGAATATTCTACCCTAGGTTTAGAAGTTTAAACATAATAATATATGATTTACATGCCAGGTTATTCAGGAATATTAATTACCTGGAATACCGCATAAGCAAATTATCAGGTTTGAAATCACCATGGATAATTTGGGCATCGTGTAAAGTTTCAAGCATTTGAAGCATCTCTATGGTGTAATAAATACAAAGTACCTCTTCCATCGAGCTGTGTTTAACTAAATACGAATTTATGACATCCTACATATAATTCAATATTAGGTTAGAACCAACTAAAAATGACACAAATCACAAATTAACATTAATAGAACAAGTATATGTGAACCTGGAGTGTCCCATGAGCCAAATAATGAGAGACCAACACGCTATAATCAGAATAAAGGTGCAATCTGTGTGCAAAACCAAAACTCTTCCTCTGAAAAGAACAAAGTAAAATGAGTAATAGTTTATGACAAACAATTGGTAAACATATATGGTTATTTTCAACGTTTACATACTTTTGTGTCTGGAATTCGTATATCCAGTTGACGGTACATGTAAAATTCCCAAGGGAAAGGAGGCTTTTGTATCTACAATAGATGGGAAAGGTCAGTACTTTGTAAAAATATGTTAAGGTCTTTCTAAAATAGGTTGTAATCAAAATTACCTTTAGGGCAACAACATCATCAGGGTTGGTATGCAGGCATGCCTTAAATACTTGAGCAAATCCACCCTGACCTGCACAACCTTTGATCTGGTACTTCTCTCCTCCTTCAAAATTCATGAATCCAAAATAAGTAGAAGCATTAGTATATTGACCAAGTCTTAATTTTCACAAAAATGAGCCCACATTTTCTGTTGTAGTATCCCATACTGTCTTTGACATTACTATGTAAAACAGAAAATTGAATTTCCATCTTATTCCTGGCAATCAATTAGTAATACACGAATAAAGCCTAAGAGATTACAATATAATACGATCTTGAGAAACTCTCCTTCAATATCACATCTGGCACAAACACGAATTTGTAAAACATGTGAGTGCTCGTACTTATTCCTGTTATTTGCCGTTATTAGTGTAATCATGCAGACATGGGTCATTACCAATGTCAATTGTTTTATTTCTAGCTGATTTCAGCAAGGTGAACAATGACACTTTTCCAGGATATGATCTGTTGTATGGATGGTACCCCTGAGAAGTATCAAACTTGCTTGCGTCAGAAATGTGTAAAATGTAAAATATATTGTCCATGAGAATATTAATACAAACTAATAGCCATGATCCTCACCTCGAAATTCACAACTTCAGAATTCATCTTCTGCAATAGGGTTTTAAGGGTTGCAACAGACCATGGATTGACAAAACGTTCACCATTCTCCGCAGAAACACCATTTTTTATCTGTAGAATATTCAAAGTGTGACCTAAATCATATTACAGTTCGTGTAAAATGTAACATAAATAGGAAAGTGATTTACAAAGGAACAATAACCTACAAGTTTTCCATAGTTGTCATGTTAAATTATTGTAAAGAGAATCTTAAGCATCATCAGTGTTGTAAATTTTTCGGCAATCTCTCAAAAGTAAACCAAAAAACTGAATATATCATTGTACATGAGCAAAAACCAAGCATTTTTGTCTACAATCATAATGTACCATCATATATCAGCTACATTCTAGTCCATGCATAAAGTCTTCCATGTACCAACCAATGGCCGAGAATAGAGTACTGAATTTGTCAGATTATCAATCCATGCTTACTGTTGCTAGCTTAATACTCCAACTTTCAACCAACTATAGAAACTTCAAACACTAGTAAACCAATAATGGAATATTCCAGTATTCCAAATATTTCCTATAATTATCAAGGGCGTCATTAAATCATAACATATGTCACCAAATGCTATTAGTAGTCAACATGGTGTTCATCAAAAGAACAATACTGACTAGCTACTAGCTAATTAGATATGCATTTGTCAATGCAGGGTATATCATCACAATACCCACGGAATAAACACTATGAAATTCCCATCTACTATATTTTTCTTTCTGCTTGTGGCATTTTTTGAATTAATATAAAGCTGATTCAGTCTTAGCAAAAGAGAATACTGCAGATGAGATGATTAAATGATCAATAACTAAGGTCATGAGTAGAATGCTTTTCAGCAAGCAACAACAAAACGAAAAAACTTGTTATGTTGTCGCCAAGCATTGCTTCTCTCCCTTATAACTCTTAGCTTCTGAAACAATTAAGTTTAGGCATACCTTTTGAAAAGTGCCATTACTCACTCTTTCTGACATTCTCTCAAGAAACAGCACCTGTGCTTTTTTCAATCTCCCTAGTGGCTGAGCATTTCTGAAATGCAAGAACATAATTATTTTCATTAAATAATAATTAAGAAACAGATCGGAGCTAACACCACTAATATATTTAAACTGCAAAAACGTAACAGAAGTTGAAAAACCTTGAGATGCCAATATGGTATATCATACAGGCATCAATCAATCTGCCTTTAGCTTCCAGAAACAATGCACATGATTCGTAAAGCATTGCTTTCTGTATACAAATCTGGTGTTCCTCCATTTCTTTAAAAACGCTGTCAAAAGCAGAACTACCATCCATCTATCATCAATTCAGCAAGAACAAATTCCCTTATTAAGATTCAACCATGATATAATATATCCCAACACAATTGCAGTAAATAAATATAAAAGATAACTAGCATATTCTAGAAAACGACTGAAAAAAACTAATCGCATTCTGAGTTACTACATGAAAAGATAATTCCAAATTGACAAAGTAAGAACATCAATTTTAAGAGAACCGTGTAGAAAAAAGGCATGATCTATTGGTGAAAGTAACTGTAAGCACAACAGAAAAGAGTTGGTATAAATTACATAGAGGAACCAAATCTTGAGAAATCTGACGTCATTTCGATAGCGCGGATCGGACTTGAAGGTATTAATACAATTCGAAACTATCACATCCAAATCAGTAGAACCATCGAGATGACCCGAGCTTCGCCCCTGCAGTGTTTCGTAAATTGACCTGGAATATGTGTGAATCAAAATAATTCATAGGAAAAAAATGTAGAACAATTGAAAAAATTGAGTTACTGGAGCCAAGGCAGAAGAGGATCTTCGCCAGACGAAGAGAATGGCGGGGCAGCGTCGGCAATGCACTTAGGATTTGTTGAAACAACGGCCATGGAATGTGATTCTGAGCTTTTCCTCCGCCGGAAAGAAAAACGTTACGAAAATTCGTTTTGCTTCCGCTGCTTCTTTTTTTTTTTTTTTTTTTTTTCCGAATTGGAGACCGGGCGGCAAACTAAATTTGAACTATACCAGTGTAACGTGTCTGTTGTCTACACTCTACACTACAGTTCGTCTCTCGCAGCGTGGCCTTTTATATGGGTCACGGCGTCACGCACTCACGCTAACGTCTTCATTAAAGTAGTGAAAATCAAGAAATTCAAATTTGTTTGGTTAAAAGGAGTAGGATTTTTTTTTCTTTTCTTTTTTTTTTAAAAAAAAAATCTCATTTTTATGGATGAGTTTTCAACCATTTTATTACCCCTTCAGGAAAATTATTGTACATCGTTGGATTTTTAAATTTTTTAGTACTCCCTTTTATTCTTGTAATTGAGTGGCATGGGCTCCCACCACCTTTTCTAGGCTTTCATAGCTCATCAAAACAAAAAAAAAAAAGAAAAAGAAAAAAAAAAGAAAAAATATAAGAAAGAAAAAAATTAGGCACATAATATATTGGGACGACCGGACGAGGGGTATGATTAATTCTAAAGAAATAAACACAATATATGGAGTGGAAGCTTAACAAGCCCTATTCTAAACAATAAATAATACTCTCTCCGTCCCACTCAAACATTTTGTTAATGTTGGGCACGATAATTAAAGTATAATTGATTTGTAATATATAATAGGGTCCACATAGTTGTTGGATAAAAAAATTATTTCTATTTATAAAAATAAAACATTTGTAATGAAATATCTAAAAGTACTCATATTTGTAATGGGACGGAGGGGTAAGTCGATTAGCCTGCACCAGTACATGATTCGGTGAATCCATTTTAATTTGAATTCTCATCAATTTTATCCACCCTAATTTTGAATTCACGCTGTCTATTACTAACCACCTTTTTCTTCCCGAAAAATTCAAACTGTTAGTCTGTTACAGAGGAAAATCACCAAATAAATGGGAAATCAAATACTAGCAATTATCTATATATGATCCACCAATGAGGTTGCGTATACTAAAGGTTTTTGTAAAAAATTATTTTTTATGAGCCGAAGTCAGAAATGCGTATACTAAAAGTTAGTAGAGCACACAGAATCACTAATATACTTCTATGAATGACTCCAAAACAATAGAACACCAATCCCTTGAGAGTGTCACGGAAAACCGTCAATGTTCGCAAAACAAACTACGAGAACCCAACCATATAGCATAGTCAAATACTATAGTCTACAAAACCATAATTTTGCCAATGTACATTCTCAAATACGGTTTTCAAACATGAATTTAACACGTTCGGGAGAACCATGGGGCCGTCTTGCAGTTATTTGTAAGCGAGCACCAACACTAAGCAAACGATGCATCACCCGTACAATATTTTTTGTGTCATCAATGCCAAGATGATGGCTTCCTAGTGGAAGGATCCGGAGTCCCTTCATCATGGAAAGCATTCCTGGTGCCTGCAATATTTTCAATTACAGACATGGAAACAGGTATCAAACTGAAAGATGATAACGTCAAGTGTGTTGCAATACATATAGTACGAATTTATGATTAAATCTGAGCTCCAAAAAAAACTTGGAGCAGAAAAATGACAAGTGCATGGTAATCACCCTTCTATGGTAGAAATTTAGGTAAATGTCCTTGAGATTGATCCACTCCATGAAATATGGTGGCATATTCATTCTTGAAACTTCACATTGCTGGGGTACTTTGGTTTTCAAATCCCAATTTCCACTAGCACACATAACAAATTCAGTAGTTAATATAACATGGGCAAAATCAATTCTTCTATTTCAAGAAATTTGCACCAGCAAAACTCACCAAGTCACGAATGCAGCTCCATTTAGACGCCCATCCCCATCCTCTCTCCACAACTTAATATCCCCTCGATCCTTTCTCAGCCAACTTTCAAATTGTTCAATAACCTCCTTAAATATTATAGCTGTGTCATGCCAAACACTGTATGACATTGACATATATCGGTTGCATTGCATCATTTTCTGTTGTCTGTCAAAAGTGCCTAAACTCTGATTGCATTAACTGTGTAAAGGTTGGGAGGCAACTTGTCAAATAGAGAGAGAGAGAGAGAGAGAGAGAGAGAGAGAGAGAGAACTTGTTCCAAAGAACTAAGGTTGGGGGGAGATATATTTTTAAACTTCCTTCAATTAGTGTATGTAGCTTGTCTATGTATTGTAAGAAAATGAGTAATATGCTAGTACATGTATCATATCAAGTATTCAAGTTAATCTAGAACAAATCAAATGGCATACCCGTCAACCCCAAATTTGCCATACTTCCCCTCAATGTATTCATTTGTCCTTTTCTCGCTCATCTCCGTAGGCCTCACAAACCTGCACAAAAAAGTACTACTACAAATATAAGAGTCATGCCTACAGCAAGCCATCATACTGCAAAGCAGGACAATAAATTGAATGTCTGAATCCCAGCAACTCTGGCAATGATCTTTGTTACATTGTTATGCAAAGCAAGTTCATCTTTCAAATTGCATTTCGCAAGATTTTATGCTATCGATCAAATTCAGTATTTTGCACACAAACAATGAGTGAGGACATGTAAATATTAAAAAGGCTTCAATATCTCACAACAAGCACACAAAGGCAGGCATATACATTCTTCAATTTGAAATGAGGTCGTCTTCACCTGTGAAAAACATCCACTACATCCATAGCTTTTACATCAAACAATAGCACTGGAAACTCCAGTATCTCAACTTTTCCTTCTAAATCCATCACCAGAAAGTAATCGAACGCCTGAGCCGATAATTTCTTCAAATCAGGACCAGTCTTCTCAAAATCCATCGTACAACTATGACAAAACTTCTGAAGGTGCATAGGATCTTCCATCTTTACCAAATACAGGGAAATTGCGCGAAATCAGAATTATTAACACACACACACACACAGGAGTTAATAGAGCAAGAACATGATCGTAAAGAAATAAACCATTACCTTAGTACACTTACCTTGGGTATAATACAAGCAAATAGGCTTCCACCTAACATTTCCAGCCATTTTTGGAATTTTGGATTGTGTGGGAGTAGAAGACGTCGATTCGTCCATGGCGAGAGACGAGCATCGAACGAACGAGCTGTTGAGCCGGAAGTTCTGGAAGGGCCGGGGAAATACAGGGAGTGTCGACAGCGGCGGCGGAGAGGAAGAGGGAAGAAGTGTTCGGCGGAGTAGAGTGAGAGTTGCCATGCCCCAAAATAGAAGGATTTTTCAAGGTTTTTAATGAAATTATCTTCAAACTTTGGGGGTGTAACTGTTCAAATAAATTTTTTTGATTTTTATAGCTGTAGCATTTTTTTGGCAACAGCTATGTTCGTATTAGGGTTGTAGAAATTCCAAATTATGGGGAAATTTTTTGTTAAGTACATAATATTTCATGCAAAAATTTATATTAATCTATATTTGTACAGTATACATTAGATATATTATATCTAACGTATAAATCAAATTTAACACAATCCTTTTTCTTTTTTTTTTTTTGGTAAAACATTGGAAAACTAATACAAATAATACATCTTGGGTAATGGATTGGAGCGCCAATGCGCCATCCAACATGAGCTGGAGCAGAAGTTAGGTGAGGGTGTTTGTCCACATGAGTCATGACAATGTCATGCAAAGTTGAATTGAATCCTTTCTTCGCAAGTCACTGGACAACAGGATTTAACACAATCTTGTTAATCTATTTTTATGTTTTTTAAGAGAAAAATGAATTGGGAAATTTATTAGGTTTTCAATTCACCGAACTGACTAGTGTGATCTTGTATCATTCACTGCATAATTTACAAGAAAGACAATTCTGCAATTGCATCAAGTAGTGTTAGCAGGAGTCAGTCATATTAACAACAAAAGAGCCCCCATTTCAATTTCCACATGGGGGGACGGAGGGCATACACTTAAATGCTTGCAAAATACTAAGAGTAGTAGTAAGTTAGTAACAACCTAGGTTGCAGGAAGTATGCACTTTGTGATACCTTTTCTTCTACAAATGCTTGATAATCAGTGTTCAATGAGGGCAATAATGTTCATCAGTCCATCACCTAACTGTCTGCGCCCAGATCTGTAAAATCTTCTATAATTCCACCTGCCGCACTATGTTTCCTCATACGCGCTTCATCTATTTCTATCAGCAACAATGGGTCGCACACCACTCTATCAACCTTCAATCTTTTGGGGCAACCTGCAACAGGAAATTTGCATAACCCAAGTACTTGATGGACAATGTTTTATCATTCAATAGCTGTGCATTCTCATTAAGAAAAGCAAACAACGCACCTGCTATGGGACACTTTCCCTGTGAAGCCATGGACATTATATGTCGCACGATAGCTGCCTTCTCATATATGTGGTTGCAGTCCATACTAGCAAATTACCAAGACATGAAACATAACATTAGCACAGACTTGAAGGTTTGGAAGACTTGAATAATAACATTGATCTTGTAGAGGACATTTGAGTTTGGCATAATCTTTTTGGAGTGAAATGGAGACAAAGCTTTCCCTCATCAACTCAATGAAAAGTACAAGGTGTTGAATTAGAAAAATAATTTGGACTTGTCCGTCGTTTGAAATTATTTAAATGTTTTGGGAGAAAAAAAACAATACTTGTACTTGTAATAAAATAAATAAATAGTACAGTAATAGTAAATATTTGAATAAACAATTTTAAATATCATATAGGTGTTGGTAACAATGGAATTTGGAAAACAATGGAATTTTAAATATCATACTAAAACGAATATGCAGAAAAACATGTTTTTTTATTGGAATTTGGAAAGAATTGTGGAAGGGTGCAACAAAACAGAATGTAATATGAAAGCTCGCTGAAGCGGTTCATTAAGTCTACCATGAGTAAATGATGGTATGCCATTTTATTAGGGAAGCGTTTCCAATAGATAAGAGAAGCAGCCAATACCTTCGAACTGGCTCTTTCAGTTCAGTGACGGGCTTTCCAGTAATTGGACATTTTGTATTCAAGAGATTGCTCTCTGTGCTAGTCATCACTATGTCCTCCTGCTCATCACCTGGCATAGGCTGTCCAGCATGATGAACATTCTGCCCAGCAGCAAAAAAACACACACATAAACACAGACTATCAGCAACAAATTTAAAATGCAAAGGATCATTAATCCCATGTAAAGAACAGCACATAGACTTTTCTGGCAATTTTAAGAACTGATTCTGATATTACATAGTCTTTTACTGAATCGTTCACTTGAGACAAACAAAAACAGACTTCAACTATCATACTACATGTTACAAACAAAATCTTTCCCAGTGATACTTCAAATAGACTGAATCATGTTTTTGTTAGAGTGAGTGGATTCATGTTACCTAACAACCACTCAAAGGACCACAATTTAGAATGAACAATCACACAATATTTGGGATTTTGCTGTTGTAACTGAGCTATGTCATTCACACAATCACTAACATCAGACCGCACATAGTAGATCAGAAAAGTTACTAGTAATTGCAAAGGTACATTCATTGTAATATTAATATAAAAAAAGTAAAGAAATATTTTTTAAAAAAAAAAATGAAAAACAAACACACACACACGCCTATTTAAAACAGGATTCTAGAGGGTCTCAGAAGGTCCTTTACCATTAAGAAGATACAGGATTATTCCATATGTTATTTTTAAAACTGCCATCTATAAAGAGATTTTATTGGAATACGTGTGAAGCAATAAGATCATGATATTCAACAAAAATAGCTAATTCTGTTGCAGAACGTATAATGTCATACCCAGATAGCCTCACGAAACTGCCTTAACATGAAATCATTCTGTGGAACCGAAGACGAATCATTCCTTGATTTTTCAATTTTCTCAGCAAATAGCTTACTGAAATCGGTTGGCTGCACACCCAGAAAATAGTCCAAACAACAGATAACAGGGAAAATAAGTTACCTCTAATACATCTAAGATAGAACAAGGTCAAACCCCTTAAAAAATAGACCCCATGGAGAACCTTTACCTCAGAACCACTCTGGAATTCATTTTTGACAGACTCTATTGCATTGGAAAGATGGGTACAGTCATCTGAGGCTTTCAGTAACTCAATAACGCCATTTTCAAGCTCATTCACCTGCAGTATCGCATTAGGTAAATCTTGATAATTGAATGAACAATAATTTCTCATGGACAGGCATATGCAGTTTTTGATAACATCTTAATAATAGTAAGTAAAGATTTTCACATGGACAAGAACAGTAGTTATTGATCACCATTTTTCTTAAGAGGTAAAAAGTATTTCACAATCACTTCGGTACTGGTTTCCTATCCAAGAAAACTACTGAGCACTTCAAATAAGAGATGCCTCTGTGTGTTTGCAGTGTGCATGAGCACGTATGTGTGAGTCATATTTATAATACTGGCTAGGAAATAATGATACAAGAAGTATGCAGCATACTGCACGGCAAAAATCCATTAGGACCAGAGTCAACCATTAGTACCAACAGAGTAACAGTAGTCCATAGAGAAGGTGTTTTATGTATGCTGCTTTCAAAAGGGGACTTGAAGAACATTATAAATATATCAATCGAATAAGATATAATTCAATAGCATGCCTGGTATTCCTACGCAGGTTCAAAAGCCTATTAGATATCCAATTATCCATAACCAAAACCACAAGACCATTACCACATACATCTCCATTGTTAGGACTATATATTTTTATTTTTACATTTACGGAGGATTAGAGGTGCCTCGAATCCAAAGCTTTCCTTATATACCAACATTCTTTTTGTATGGTGTGAGGCTGTCAAGCCGTTTGTCAATGAAAACTTTGCATTCTATTGGCCCAACCCACATATTTTACTCCAAATAAAGATGTCTAAAGAGAATTGGTTGTTAAAATATCTAAAGCATATGCTGGGCACTTTCGAAACCACCAGATGGAGTACTTTAATCCAACACCCATAGAACACAGTAAAACTATAAAAGCTGATGTTGATACACGTAAACTACCAATTCAGAGTTATTGTCCGTCTCAAAATCGACAGCTACTTCTTTCATCATGGTGATAGCTTTCCTGATTTCCTGAAACAATAGAAGTAACCCGGAATTCAACAATTTGGAGCGTTAGGGTTTAAGAAATTGAGGGAGAGCGGAGAAGCCTTACAGCAATGAGAGCCTGATTTTCGGCAGTAAGGGTCGAAGCCGCTGATGCGATTCTTCCATTGCCGATATTGGCGCGGGGTGCAGAGGTTGACGCCATCGCTTGGTGTGAACTGTGAAGCTTGTTCTTCTTCGGCTCGATAATTTGGACTTTTTTGGACTTTTGGAGGGAATGGACTCTTTCCCCCAAAATCAATTTTATTACTATTTGGCTCCGCCCCGGCCGGCCC
>JAOANR010000020.1:47500-55000 GCA_030278955.1 Hygrophila difformis | reverse complement strand
GGGGGGGGGGGGGGGGGGGGGGGGGGGGGGGGGGGGGGTGGGGGGGGGGGGGGGGGGGGGGGGGGGGGGGGGGGGGGGGGGGGGGGGGGGGGGGGGGGGGGGGGGGGGGGGGGGGGGGGGGGGGGGGGGGGGGGGGGGGGGGGGGGGGGGGGGGGGGGGGGGGGGGGGGGGGGGGGGGGGGGGGGGGGGGGGGGGGGGGGGGGGGGGGGGGGGGGGGGGGGGGGGGGGGGGGGGGGGGGGGCGGGGGGGGGGGGGGGGGGGGGGGGGGGGGGGGGGGGGGGGGGGGGGGGGGGGGGGGGGGGGGGGGGGGGGGGGGGGGGGGGGGGGGGGGGGGGGGGGGGGGGGGGGGGGGGGGGGGGGGGGGGGGGGGGGGGGGGGGGGGGGGGGGGGGGGGGGGGGGGGGGGGGGGGGGGGGGGGGGGGGGGGGGGGGGGGGGGGGGGGGGGGGGGGGGGGGGGGGGGGGGGGGGGGGGGGGGGGGGGGGGGGGGGGGGGGGGGGGGGGGGGGGGGGGGGGGGGGGGGGGGGGGGGGGGGGGGGGGGGGGGGGGGGGGGGGGGGGGGGGGGGGGGGGGGGGGGGGGGGGGGGGGCGGGGGGGGGGGGGGGGGGGGGGGGGGGGGGGGGGGGGGGGGGGGGGGGGGGGGGGGGGGGGGGGGGGGGGGGGGGGGGGGGGGGGGGGGGGGGGGGGGGGGGGGGGGGGGGGGGGGGGGGGGGGGGGGGGGGGGGGGGGGGGGGGGGGGGGGGGGGGGGGGGGGGGGGGGGGGGGGGGGGGGGGGGGGGGGGGGGGGGGGGGGGGGGGGGGGGGGGGGGGGGGGGGGGGGGGGGGGGGGCGGGGGGGGGGGGGGGGGGGGGGGGGGGGGGGGGGGGGGGGGGGGGGGGGGGGGGGGGGGGGGGGGGGGGGGGGGGGGGGGGGGGGGGGGGGGGGGGGGGGGGGGGGGGGGGGGGGGGGGGGGGGGGGGGGGGGGGGGGGGGGGGGGGGGGGGGGGGGGGGGGGGGGGGGGGGGGGGGGGGGGGGGGGGGGGGGGGGGGGGGGGGGGGGGGGGGGCGGGGGGGGGGGGGGGGGGGGGGGGCGGGGGGGGGGGGGGGGGGGGGGGGGGGGGGGGGGGGGGGGGGGGGGGGGGGGGGGGGGGGGGGGGGGGGGGGGGGGGGGGGGGGGGGGGGGGGGGGGGGGGGGGGGGGGGGGGGAGGGGGGGGGGGGGGGGGGGGGGGGGGGGGGGGGGGGGGGGGGGGGGGGGGGGGGGGGGGGGGGGGGGGGGGGGGGGGGGGGGGGGGGGGGGGGGGGGGGGGGGGGGGGGGGGGGGGGGGGGGGGGGGGGGGGGGGGGGGGGGGGGGGGGGGGGGGGGGGGGGGGGGGCGGGGGGGGGGGGGGGGGGGGGGGGGGGGGGGGGCGGGGGGGGGGGGGGGGGGGGGGGGGGGGGGGGGGGGGGGGGGGGGGGGGGGGGGGGGGGGGGGGGGGGGGGGGGGGGGGGGGGGGGGGGGGGGGGGGGGGGGGGGGGGGGGGGGGGGGGGGGGGGGGGGGGGGGGGGGGGGGGGGGGGGGGGGGGGGCGGGGGGGGGGGGGGGGGGGGGGGGGGGGGGGGGGGGGGGGGGGGGGGGGGGGGGGGGGGGGGGGGGGGGGGGGGGGGGGGGGGGGGGGGGGGGGGGGGGGGGGGGGGGGGGGGGGGGGGGGGGGGGGGGGGGGGGGGGGGGCGGGGGGGGGGGGGGGGGGGGGGGGGGGGGGGGGGGGGGGGGGGGGGGGGGGGGGGGGGGGGGGGGGGGGGGGGGGGGGGGGGGGGGGGGGGGGGGGGGGGGGGGGGGGGGGGGGGGGGGGGGGGGGGGGGGGGGGGGGGGGGGGGGGGGGGGGGGGGGGGGGGGGGGGGGGGGGGGGGGGGGGGGGGGGGGGGGGGGGGGGGGGGGGGGGGGGGGGGGGGGGGGGGGGGGGGGGGGGGGGGGGGGGGGGGTGGGGGGGGGGGGGGGGGGGGGGGGGGGGGGGGGGGGGGGGGGGGGCGGGGGGGGGGGGGGGGGGGGGGGGGGGGGGGGGGGGGGGGGGGGGGGGGGGGGGGGGGGGGGGGGGGGGGGGGGGGGGGGGGGGGGGGCGGGGGGGGGGGGGGGGGGGGGGGGGGGGGGGGGGGGGGGGGGGGGGGGGGGGGGGGGGGGGGGGGGGGGGGGGGGGGGGGGGGGGGGGGGGGGGGGGGGGGCGGGGGGGGGGGGGGGGGGGGGGGGGGGGGGGGGGGGGGGGGGGGGGGGGGGGGGGGGGGGGGGGGGGGGGGGGGGGGGGGGGGGGGGGGGGGGGGGGGGGGGGGGGGGGGGGGGGGGGGGTGGGGGGGGGGGGGGGGGGGGGGGGGGGGGGGGGGGGGGGGGGGGGGGGGGGGGGGGGGGGGGGGGGGGGGGGGGGGGGGGGGGGGGGGGGGGGGGGGGGGGGGGGGGGGGGGGGGGGGGGGGGGGGGGGGGGGGGGGGGGGGGGGGGGGGGGGGGGGGGGGGGGGGGGGGGGGGGGGGGGGGGGGGGGGGGGGGGGGGGGGGGGGGGGGGGGGGGGGGGGGGGGGGGGGGGGGGGGGGGGGGGGGGGGGGGGGGGGGGGGGGGGGGGGGGGGGGGGGGGGGGGGGGGGGGGGGGGGGGGGGGGGGGGGGGGGGGGGGGGGGGGGGGGGGGGGGGGGGGGGGGGGGGGGGGGGGGGGGGGGGGGGGGGGCGGGGGGGGGGGGGGCGGGGGGGGGGGGGGGGGGGGGGGGGGGGGGGGGGGGGGGGGGGGGGGGGGGGGGGGGGGGGTGGGGGGGGGGGGGGGGGGGGGGGGGGGGGGGGGGGGGGGGGGGGGGGGGGGGGGGGGGGGGGGGGGGGGGGGGGGGGGGGGGGGGGGGGGGGGGGGGGGGGGGGGGGGGGGGGGGGGGGGGGGGGGGGGGGGGGGGGGGGGGGGGGGGGGGGGGGGGGGGGGGGGGGGGGGGGGGGGGGGGGGGGGGGGGCGGGGGGGGGGGGGGGGGGGGGGGGGGGGGGGGGGGGGGGGGGGGGGGGGGGGGGGGGGGGGGGGGGGGGGGGGGGGGGGGGGAGGGGGGGGGGGGGGGGGGGGGGGGGGGGGGGGGGGGGGGGGGGGGGGGGGGGGGGGGGGGGGGGGGGGGGGGGGGGGGGGGGGGGGGGGGGGGGGGGGGGGGGGGGGGGGGGGGGGGGGGGGGGGGGGGGGGGGGGGGGGGGGGGGGGGGGGGGGGGGGGGGGGGGGGGGGGGGGGGGGGGGGGGGGGGGGGGGGGGGGGGGGGGGGGGGGGGGGGGGGGGGGGGTGGGGGGGGGGGGGGGGGGGGTGGGGGGGGGGGGGGGGGGGGGGGGGGGGGGGGGGGGGGGGGGGGGGGGGGGGGGGGGGGGGGGGGGGGGGGGGGGGGGGGGGGGGGGGGGGGGGGGGGGGGGGGGGGGGGGGGGGGGGGGGGGGGGGGGGGGGGGGGGGGGGGGGGGGGGGGGGGGGGGGGGGGGGGGGGGGGGGGGGGGGGGGGGGGGGGGGGGGGGGGGGGGGGGGGGGGGGGGGGGGGGGGGGGGGGGGGGGGGGGGGGGGGGGGGGGGGGGGGGGGGGGGGGGGGGGGGGGGGGGGGGGGGGGGGGGGGGGGGGGGGGGGGGGGGGGGGGGGGGGGGGGGGGGGGGGGGGGGGGGGGGGGGGGGGGGGGGGGGGGGGGGGGGGGGGGGGGGGGGGGGGGGGGGGGGGGGGGGGGGGGGGGGGGGGGGGGGGGGGGGGGGGGGGGGGGGGGGGGGGGCGGGGGGGGGGGGGGGGGGGGGGGGGGGGGGGGGGGGGGGGGGGGGGGGGGGGGGGGGGGGGGGGGGGGGGGGGGGGGGGGGGGGGGGGGGGGGGGGGGGGGGGGGGGGGGGGGGGGGGGGGGGGGGGGGGGGGGGGGGGGGGGGGGGGGGGGGGGGGGGGGGGGGGGGGGGGGGGGGGGGGGGGGGGGGGGGGGGGGGGGGGGGGGGGGGGGGGGGGGGGGGGGGGGGGGGGGGGGGGGGGGGGGGGGGGGGGGGGGGGGGGGGCGGGGGGGGGGGGGGGGGGGGGGGGGGGGGGGGGGGGGGGGGGGGGGGGGGGGGGGGGGGGGGGGGGGGGGGGGGGGGGGGGGGGGGGGGGGGGGGGGGGGGGGGGGGGGGGGGGGGGGGGGGGGGGGGGGGGGGGGGGGGGGGGGGGGGGGGGGGGGGGGGGGGGGGGGGGGGGGGGGGGGGGGGGGGGGGGGGGGGGGGGGGGGGGGGGGGGGGGGGGGGGGGGGGGGGGGGGGGGGGGGGGGGGGGGGGGGGGGGGGGGGGGGGGGGGGGGGGGGGGGGGGGGGGGGGGGGGGGGGGGGGGGGGGGGGGGGGGGGGGGGGGGGGGGGGGGGGGGGGGGGGGGGGGGGGGGGGGGGGGGGGGGGGGGGGGGGGGGGGGGGGGGGGGGGGGGGGGGGGGGGGGGGGGGGGGGGGGGGGGGGGGGGGGGGGGGGGGGGGGGGGGGGGGGGGGGGGGGGGGGGGGGGGGGGGGGGGGGGGGGGGGGGGGGGGGGGGGGGGGGGGGGGGGGGGGGGGGGGGGGGGGGGGGGGGGGGGGGGGGGGGGGGGGGGGGGGGGGGGGGGGGGGGGGGGGGGGGGGGGGGGGGGGGGGGGGGGGGGGGGGGGGGGGGGGGGGGGGGGGGGGGGGGGGGGGGGGGGGGGGGGGGGGGGGGGGGGGGGGGGGGGGGGGGGGGGGGGGGGGGGGGGGGGGGGGGGGGGGGGGGGGGGGGGGCGGGGGGGGGGGGGGGGGGGGGGGGGGGGGGGGGGGGGGGGGGGGGGGGGGGGGGGGGGGGGGGGGGGGGGGGGGGGGGGGGGGGGGGGGGGGGGGGGGGGGGGGGGGGGGGGGGGGGGGGGGGGGGGGGGGGGGGGGGGGGGGGGGGGGGGGGGGGGGGGGGGGGGGGGGGGGGGGGGGGGGGGGGGGGGGGGGGGGGGGGGGGGGGGGGGGGGGGGGGGGGGGGGGGGGGGGAGGGGGGGGGGGGGGGGGGGGGGGGGGGGGGGGGGGGGGGGGGGGGGGGGGGGGGGGGGGGGGGGGGGGGGGGGGGGGGGGGGGGGGGGGGGGGGGGGGGGGGGGGGGGGGGGGGGGGGGGGGGGGCGGGGGGGGGGGGGGGGGGGGGGGGGGGGGGGGGGGGGGGGGGGGGGGGGGGGGGGGGGGGGGGGGGGGGGGGGGGGGGGGGGGCGGGGGGGGGGGGGGGGGGGGGGGGGGGGGGGGGGGGGGGGGGGGGGGGGGGGGGGGGGGGGGGGGGGGGGGGGGGGGGGGGGGGGGGGGGGGGGGGGGGGGGGGGGGGGGGGGGGGGGGGGGGGGGGGGGGGGGGGGGGGGGGGGGGGGGGGGGGGGGGGGGGGGGGGGGGGGGGGGGGGGGGGGGGGGGGGGGGGGGGGGGGGGGGGGGGGGGGGGGGGGGGGGGGGGGGGGGGGGGGGGGGGGGGGGGGGGGGGGGGGGGGGGGGGGGGGGGGGGGGGGGGGGGGGGGGGGGGGGGGGGGGGGGGGGGGGGGGGGGGGGGGGGGGGGGGGGGGGGGGGGGGGGGGGGGGGGGGGGGGTGGGGGGGGGGGGGGGGGGGGGGGGGGGGGGGGGGGGGGGGGGGGGGGGGGGGGGGGGGGGGGGGGGGGGGGGGGGGGGGGGGGGGGGGGGGGGGGGGGGGGGGGGGGGGGGGGGGGGGGGGGGGGGGGGGGGGGGGGGGGGGGGGGGGGGGGGGGGGGGGGGGGGGGGGGGGGGGGGGGGGGGGGGGGGGGGGGGGGGGGGGGGGGGGGGGGGGGGGGGGGGGGGGGGGGGGGGGGGGGGGGGGGGGGGGGGGGGGGGGGGGGGGGGGGGGGGGGGGGGGGGGGGGGGGGGGGGGGGGGGGGGGGGGGGGGGGGGGGGGGGGGGGGGGGGGGGGGGGGGGGGGGGGGGGGGGGGGGGGGGGGGGGGGGGGGGGGGGGGGGGGGGGCGGGGGGGGGGGGGGGGGGGGGGGGGGGGGGGGGGGGGGGGGGGGGGGGGGGGGGGGGGGGGGGGGGGGGGGGGGGGGGGGGGGGGGGGGGGGGGGGGGGGGGGGGGGGGGGGGGGGGGGGGGGGGGGGGGGGGGGGGGGGGGGGGGGGGGGGGGGGGGGGGGGGGGGGGGGGGGGGGGGGGGGGGGGGGGGGGAGGGGGGGCGGGGGGGGGGGGGGGGGGGGGGGGGGGGGGGGGGGGGGGGGGGGGGGGGGGGGGGGGGGGGGGGGGGGGGGGGGGGGGGGGGGGGGGGGGGGGGGGGGGGGGGGGGGGGGGGGGGGGGGGGGGGGGGGGGGGGGGGGGGGGGGGGGGGGGGGGGGGGGGGGGGGGGGGGGGGGGGGGGGGGGGGGGGGGGGGGGGGGGGGGGGGGGGGGGGGGGGGGGGGGGGGGGGGGGGGGGGGGGGGGGGGGGGGGGGGGGGGGGGGGGGGGGGGGGGGGGGGGGGGGGGGGGGGGGGGGGGGGGGGGGGGGGGGGGGGGGGGGGGGGGGGGGGGGGGGGGGGGGGGGGGGGGGAGGGGGGGGGGGGGGGGGGGGGGGGGGGGGGGGGGGGGGGGGGGGGGGGGGGGGGGGGGGGGGGGGGGGGGGGGGGGGGGGGGGGGGGGGGGGGGGGGGGGGGGGGGGGGGGGGGGGGGGGGGGGGGGGGGGGGGGGGGGGGGGGGGGGGGGGGGGGGGGGGGGGGGGGGGGGGGGGGGGGCGGGGGGGGGGGGGGGGGGGGGGGGGGGGGGGGGGGGGGGGGGGGGGGGGGGGGGGGGGGGGGGGGGGGGGGGGGGGGGGGGGGGGGGGGGGGGGGGGGGGGGGGGGGGGGGGGGGGGGGGGGGGGGGGGGGGGGGGGGGGGGGGGGGGGGGGGGGGGGGGGGGGGGGGGGGGGGGGGGGGGGGGGGGGGGGGGGGGGGGGGGGGGGGGGGGGGGGGGGGGGGGGGGGGGGGGGGGGGGGGGGGGGGGGGGGGGGGGGGGGGGGGGGGGGGGGGGGGGGGGGGGGGGGGGGGGGGGGGGGGGGGGGGGGGGGGGGGGGGGGGGGGGGGGGGGGGGGGGGGGGGGGGGGGGGGAACGGGGGGGGGGGGGGGGGGGGGGGGGGGGGGGGGGGGGGGGGGGGGGGGGGGGGGGGGGGGGGGGGGGGGGGGGGGGGGGGGGGGGGGGGGGGGGGGGGGGGGGGGGGGGGGGGGGGGGGGGGGGGGGGGGGGGGGGGGGGGGGGGGGGGGGGGGGGGGGGGGGGGGGGGGGGGGGGGGGGGGGGGGGGGGGGGGGGGGGGGGGGGGGGGGGGGGGGGGGGGGGGGGGGGGGGGGGGGGGGGGGGGGGGGGGGGGGGGGGGGGGGGGGGGGGGGGGGGGGGGGGGGGGGGGGGGGGGGGCGGGGGGGGGGGGGGGGGGGGGGGGGGGGGGGGGGGGGGGGGGGGGGGGGGGGGGGGGGGGGGGGGGGGGGGGGGGGGGGGGGGGGGGGGGGGGGGGGGGGGGGGGGGGGGGGGGGGGGGGGGGGGGGGGGGGGGGGGGGGGGGGGGGGGGGGGGGGGGGGGGGGGGGGGGGGGGGGCGGGGGGGGGGGGGGGCGGGGGGGGGGGGGGGGGGGGGGGGGGGGGGGGGGGGGGGGGGGGGGGGGGGGGGGG
>JAOANR010000020.1:5000-22500 GCA_030278955.1 Hygrophila difformis | reverse complement strand
GGGGGGGGGGGGGGGGGGGGGGGGGGGGGGGGGGGGGGGGGGGGGGGGGGGGGGGGGGGGGGGGGGGGGGGGGGGGGGGGGGGGGGGGGGGGGGGGGGGGGGGGGGGGGGGGGGGGGGGGGGGGGGGGGGGGGGGGGGGGGGGGGGGGGGGGGGGGGGGGGGGGGGGGGGGGGGGGGGGGGGGGGGGGGGGGGGGGGGGGGGGGGGGGGGGGGGGGGGGGGGGGGGGGGGGGGGGGGGGGGGGGGGGGGGGGGGGGGGGGGGGGGGGGGGGGGGGGGGGGGGGGGGGGGGGGGGGGGGGGGGGGGGGGGGGGGGGGGGGGGGGGGGGGGGGGGGGGGGGGGGGGGGGGGGGGGGGGGGGGGGGGGGGGGGGGGGGGGGGGGGGGGGGGGGGGGGGGGGGGGGGGGGGGGGGGGGGGGGGGGGGGGGGGGGGGGGGGGGGGGGGGGGGGGGGGGGGGGGGGGGGGGGGGGGGGGGGGGGGGGGGGGGGGGGGGGGGGGGGGGGGGGGGGGGGGGGGGGGGGGGGGGGGGGGGGGGGGGGGGGGGGGGGGGGGGGGGGGGGGGGGGGGGGGGGGGGGGGGGGGGGGGGGGGGGGGGGGGGGGGGGGGGGGGGGGGGGGGGGGGGGGGGGGGGGGGGGGGGGGGGGGGGGGGGGGGGGGGGGGGGGGGGGGGCGGGGGGGGGGGGGGGGGGGGGGGGGGGGGGGGGGGGGGGGGGGGGGGGGGGGGGGGGGGGGGGGGGGGGGGGGGGGGGGGGGGGGGGGGGGGGGGGGGGGGGGGGGGGGGGGGGGGGGGGGGGGGGGGGGGGGGGGGGGGGGGGGGGGGGGGGGGGGGGGGGGGGGGGGGGGGGGGGGGGGGGGGGGGGGGGGGGGGGGGGGGGGGGGGGGGGGGGGGGGGGGGGGGGGGGGGGGGGGGGGGGGGGGGGGGGGGGGGGGGGGGGGGGGGGGGGGGGGGGGGGGGGGGGGGGGGGGGGGGGGGGGGGGGGGGGGGGGGGGGGGGGGGGGGGGGGGGGGGGGGGGGGGGGGGGGGGGGGGGGGGGGGGGGGGGGGGGGGGGGGGGGGGGGGGGGGGGGGGGGGGGGGGGGGGGGGGGGGGGGGGGGGGGGGGGGGGGGGGGGGGGGGGGGGGGGGGGGGGGGGGGGGGGGGGGGGAGGGGGGGGGGGGGGGGGGGGGGGGGGGGGGGGGGGGGGGGGGGGGGGGGGGGGGGGGGGGGGGGGGGGGGGGGGGGGGGGGGGGGGGGGGGGGGGGGGGGGGGGGGGGGGGGGGGGGGGGGGGGGGGGGGGGGGGGGGGGGGGGGGGGGGGGGGGGGGGGGGGGGGGGGGGGGGGGGGGGGGGGGGGGGGGGGGGGGGGGGGGGGGGGGGGGGGGGGGGGGGGGGGGGGGGGGGGGGGGGGGGGGGGGGGGGGGGGGGGGGGGGGGGGGGGGGGGGGGGGGGGGGGGGGGGGGGGGGGGGGGGGGGGGGGGGGGGGGGGGGGGGGGGGGGGGGGGGGGGGGGGGGGGGGGGGGGGGGGGGGGGGGGGGGGGGGGGGGGGGGGGGGGGGGGGGGGGGGGGGGGGGGGGGGGGGGGGGGGGGGGGGGGGGGGGGGGGGGGGGGGGGGGGGGGGGGGGGGGGGGGGCGGGGGGGGGGGGGGGGGGGGGGGGGGGGGGGGGGGGGGGGGGGGGGGGGGGGGGGGGGGGGGGGGGGGGGGGGGGGGGGGGGGGGGGGGGGGGGGGGGGGGGGGGGGGGGGGGGGGGGGGGGGGGGGGGGGGGGGGGGGGGGGGGGGGGGGGGGGGGGGGGGGGGGGGGGGGGGGGGGGGGGGGGGGGGGGGGGGGGGGGGGGGGGGGGGGGGGGGGGGGGGGGGGGGGGGGGGGGGGGGGGGGGGGGGGGGGGGGGGGGGGGGGGGGGGGGGGGGGGGGGGGGGGGGGGGGGGGGGGGGGGGGGGGGGGGGGGGGGGGGGGGGGGGGGGGGGGGGGGGGGGGGGGGGGGGGGGGGGGGGGGGGGGGGGGGGGGGGGGGGGGGGGGGGGGGGGGGGGGGGGGGGGGGGGGGGGGGGGGGGGGGGGGGGGGGGGGGGGGGGGGGGGGGGGGGGGGGGGGGGGGGGGGGGGGGGGGGGGGGGGGGGGGGGGGGGGGGGGGGGGGGGGGGGGGGGGGGGGGGGGGGGGGGGGGGGGGGGGGGGGGGGGGGGGGGGGGGGGGGGGGGGGGGGGGGGGGGGGGGGGGGGGGGGGGGGGGGGGGGGGGGGGGGGGGGGGGGGGGGGGGGGGGGGGGGGGGGGGGGGGGGGGGGGGGGGGGGGGGGGGGGGGGGGGGGGGGGGGGGGGGGGGGGGGGGGGGGGGGGGGGGGGGGGGGGGGGGGGGGGGGGGGGGGGGGGGGGGGGGGGGGGGGGGGGGGGGGGGGGGGGGGGGGGGGGGGGGGGGGGGGGGGGGGGGGGGGGGGGGGGGGGGGGGGGGGGGGGGGGGGGGGGGGGGGGGGGGGGGGGGGGGGGGGGGGGGGGGGGGGGGGGGGGGGGGGGGGGGGGGGGGGGGGGGGGGGGGGGGGGGGGGGGGGGGGGGGGGGGGGGGGGGGGGGGGGGGGGGGGGGGGGGGGGGGGGGGGGGGGGGGGGGGGGGGGGGGGGGGGGGGGGGGGGGGGGGGGGGGGGGGGGGGGGGGGGGGGGGGGGGGGGGGGGGGGGGGGGGGGGGGGGGGGGGGGGGGGGGGGGGGGGGGGGGGGGGGGGGGGGGGGGGGGGGGGGGGGGGGGGGGGGGGGGGGGGGGGGGGGGGGGGGGGGGGGGGGGGGGGGGGGGGGGGGGGGGGGGGGGGGGGGGGGGGGGGGGGGGGGGGGGGGGGGGGGGGGGGGGGGGGGGGGGGGGGGGGGGGGGGGGGGGGGGGGGGGGGGGGGGGGGGGGGGGGGGGGGGGGGGGGGGGGGGGGGGGGGGGGGGGGGGGGGGGGGGGGGGGGGGGGGGGGGGGGGGGGGGGGGGGGGGGGGGGGGGGGGGGGGGGGGGGGGGGGGGGGGGGGGGGGGGGGGGGGGGGGGGGGGGGGGGGGGGGGGGGGGGGGGGGGGGGGGGGGGGGGGGGGGGGGGGGGGGGGGGGGGGGGGGGGGGGGGGGGGGGGGGGGGGGGGGGGGGGGGGGGGGGGGGGGGGGGGGGGGGGGGGGGGGGGGGGGGGGGGGGGGGGGGGGGGGGGGGGGGGGGGGGGGGGGGGGGGGGGGGGGGGGGGGGGGGGGGGGGGGGGGGGGGGGGGGGGGGGGGGGGGGGGGGGGGGGGGGGGGGGGGGGGGGGGGGGGGGGGGGGGGGGGGGGGGGGGGGGGGGGGGGGGGGGGGGGGGGGGGGGGGGGGGGGGGGGGGGGGGGGGGGGGGGGGGGGGGGGGGGGGGGGGGGGGGGGGGGGGGGGGGGGGGGGGGGGGGGGGGGGGGGGGGGGGGGGGGGGGGGGGGGGGGGGGGGGGGGGGGGGGGGGGGGGGGGGGGGGGGGGGGGGGGGGGGGGGGGGGGGGGGGGGGGGGGGGGGGGGGGGGGGGGGGGGGGGGGGGGGGGGGGGGGGGGGGGGGGGGGGGGGGGGGGGGGGGGGGGGGGGGGGGGGGGGGGGGGGGGGGGGGGGGGGGGGGGGGGGGGGGGGGGGGGGGGGGGGGGGGGGGGGGGGGGGGGGGGGGGGGGGGGGGGGGGGGGGGGGGGGGGGGGGGGGGGGGGGGGGGGGGGGGGGGGGGGGGGGGGGGGGGGGGGGGGGGGGGGGGGGGGGGGGGGGGGGGGGGGGGGGGGGGGGGGGGGGGGGGGGGGGGGGGGGGGGGGGGGGGGGGGGGGGGGGGGGGGGGGGGGGGGGGGGGGGGGGGGGGGGGGGGGGGGGGGGGGGGGGGGGGGGGGGGGGGGGGGGGGGGGGGGGGGGGGGGGGGGGGGGGGGGGGGGGGGGGGGGGGGGGGGGGGGGGGGGGGGGGGGGGGGGGGGGGGGGGGGGGGGGGGGGGGGGGGGGGGGGGGGGGGGGGGGGGGGGGGGGGGGGGGGGGGGGGGGGGGGGGGGGGGGGGGGGGGGGGGGGGGGGGGGGGGGGGGGGGGGGGGGGGGGGGGGGGGGGGGGGGGGGGGGGGGGGGGGGGGGGGGGGGGGGGGGGGGGGGGGGGGGGGGGGGGGGGGGGGGGGGGGGGGGGGGGGGGGGGGGGGGGGGGGGGGGGGGGGGGGGGGGGGGGGGGGGGGGGGGGGGGGGGGGGGGGGGGGGGGGGGGGGGGGGGGGGGGGGGGGGGGGGGGGGGGGGGGGGGGGGGGGGGGGGGGGGGGGGGGGGGGGGGGGGGGGGGGGGGGGGGGGGGGGGGGGGGGGGGGGGGGGGGGGGGGGGGGGGGGGGGGGGGGGGGGGGGGGGGGGGGGGGGGGGGGGGGGGGGGGGGGGGGGGGGGGGGGGGGGGGGGGGGGGGGGGGGGGGGGGGGGGGGGGGGGGGGGGGGGGGGGGGGGGGGGGGGGGGGGGGGGGGGGGGGGGGGGGGGGGGGGGGGGGGGGGGGGGGGGGGGGGGGGGGGGGGGGGGGGGGGGGGGGGGGGGGGGGGGGGGGGGGGGGGGGGGGGGGGGGGGGGGGGGGGGGGGGGGGGGGGGGGGGGGGGGGGGGGGGGGGGGGGGGGGGGGGGGGGGGGGGGGGGGGGGGGGGGGGGGGGGGGGGGGGGGGGGGGGGGGGGGGGGGGGGGGGGGGGGGGGGGGGGGGGGGGGGGGGGGGGGGGGGGGGGGGGGGGGGGGGGGGGGGGGGGGGGGGGGGGGGGGGGGGGGGGGGGGGGGGGGGGGGGGGGGGGGGGGGGGGGGGGGGGGGGGGGGGGGGGGGGGGGGGGGGGGGGGGGGGGGGGGGGGGGGGGGGGGGGGGGGGGGGGGGGGGGGGGGGGGGGGGGGGGGGGGGGGGGGGGGGGGGGGGGGGGGGGGGGGGGGGGGGGGGGGGGGGGGGGGGGGGGGGGGGGGGGGGGGGGGGGGGGGGGGGGGGGGGGGGGGGGGGGGGGGGGGGGGGGGGGGGGGGGGGGGGGGGGGGGGGGGGGGGGGGGGGGGGGGGGGGGGGGGGGGGGGGGGGGGGGGGGGGGGGGGGGGGGGGGGGGGGGGGGGGGGGGGGGGGGGGGGGGGGGGGGGGGGGGGGGGGGGGGGGGGGGGGGGGGGGGGGGGGGGGGGGGGGGGGGGGGGGGGGGGGGGGGGGGGGGGGGGGGGGGGGGGGGGGGGGGGGGGGGGGGGGGGGGGGGGGGGGGGGGGGGGGGGGGGGGGGGGGGGGGGGGGGGGGGGGGGGGGGGGGGGGGGGGGGGGGGGGGGGGGGGGGGGGGGGGGGGGGGGGGGGGGGGGGGGGGGGGGGGGGGGGGGGGGGGGGGGGGGGGGGGGGGGGGGGGGGGGGGGGGGGGGGGGGGGGGGGGGGGGGGGGGGGGGGGGGGGGGGGGGGGGGGGGGGGGGGGGGGGGGGGGGGGGGGGGGGGGGGGGGGGGGGGGGGGGGGGGGGGGGGGGGGGGGGGGGGGGGGGGGGGGGGGGGGGGGGGGGGGGGGGGGGGGGGGGGGGGGGGGGGGGGGGGGGGGGGGGGGGGGGGGGGGGGGGGGGGGGGGGGGGGGGGGGGGGGGGGGGGGGGGGGGGGGGGGGGGGGGGGGGGGGGGGGGGGGGGGGGGGGGGGGGGGGGGGGGGGGGGGGGGGGGGGGGGGGGGGGGGGGGGGGGGGGGGGGGGGGGGGGGGGGGGGGGGGGGGGGGGGGGGGGGGGGGGGGGGGGGGGGGGGGGGGGGGGGGGGGGGGGGGGGGGGGGGGGGGGGGGGGGGGGGGGGGGGGGGGGGGGGGGGGGGGGGGGGGGGGGGGGGGGGGGGGGGGGGGGGGGGGGGGGGGGGGGGGGGGGGGGGGGGGGGGGGGGGGGGGGGGGGGGGGGGGGGGGGGGGGGGGGGGGGGGGGGGGGGGGGGGGGGGGGGGGGGGGGGGGGGGGGGGGGGGGGGGGGGGGGGGGGGGGGGGGGGGGGGGGGGGGGGGGGGGGGGGGGGGGGGGGGGGGGGGGGGGGGGGGGGGGGGGGGGGGGGGGGGGGGGGGGGGGGGGGGGGGGGGGGGGGGGGGGGGGGGGGGGGGGGGGGGGGGGGGGGGGGGGGGGGGGGGGGGGGGGGGGGGGGGGGGGGGGGGGGGGGGGGGGGGGGGGGGGGGGGGGGGGGGGGGGGGGGGGGGGGGGGGGGGGGGGGGGGGGGGGGGGGGGGGGGGGGGGGGGGGGGGGGGGGGGGGGGGGGGGGGGGGGGGGGGGGGGGGGGGGGGGGGGGGGGGGGGGGGGGGGGGGGGGGGGGGGGGGGGGGGGGGGGGGGGGGGGGGGGGGGGGGGGGGGGGGGGGGGGGGGGGGGGGGGGGGGGGGGGGGGGGGGGGGGGGGGGGGGGGGGGGGGGGGGGGGGGGGGGGGGGGGGGGGGGGGGGGGGGGGGGGGGGGGGGGGGGGGGGGGGGGGGGGGGGGGGGGGGGGGGGGGGGGGGGGGGGGGGGGGGGGGGGGGGGGGGGGGGGGGGGGGGGGGGGGGGGGGGGGAGGGGGGGGGGGGGGGGGGGGGGGGGGGGGGGGGGGGGGGGGGGGGGGGGGGGGGGGGGGGGGGGGGGGGGGGGGGGGGGGGGGGGGGGGGGGGGGGGGGGGGGGGGGGGGGGGGGGGGGGGGGGGGGGGGGGGGGGGGGGGGGGGGGGGGGGGGGGGGGGGGGGGGGGGGGGGGGGGGGGGGGGGGGGGGGGGGGGGGGGGGGGGGGGGGGGGGGGGGGGGGGGGGGGGGGGGGGGGGGGGGGGGGGGGGGGGGGGGGGGGGGGGGGGGGGGGGGGGGGGGGGGGGGGGGGGGGGGGGGGGGGGGGGGGGGGGGGGGGGGGGGGGGGGGGGGGGGGGGGGGGGGGGGGGGGGGGGGGGGGGGGGGGGGGGGGGGGGGGGGGGGGGGGGGGGGGGGGGGGGGGGGGGGGGGGGGGGGGGGGGGGGGGGGGGGGGGGGGGGGGGGGGGGGGGGGGGGGGGGGGGGGGGGGGGGGGGGGGGGGGGGGGGGGGGGGGGGGGGGGGGGGGGGGGGGGGGGGGGGGGGGGGGGGGGGGGGGGGGGGGGGGGGGGGGGGGGGGGGGGGGGGGGGGGGGGGGGGGGGGGGGGGGGGGGGGGGGGGGGGGGGGGGGGGGGGGGGGGGGGGGGGGGGGGGGGGGGGGGGGGGGGGGGGGGGGGGGGGGGGGGGGGGGGGGGGGGGGGGGGGGGGGGGGGGGGGGGGGGGGGGGGGGGGGGGGGGGGGGGGGGGGGGGGGGGGGGGGGGGGGGGGGGGGGGGGGGGGGGGGGGGGGGGGGGGGGGGGGGGGGGGGGGGGGGGGGGGGGGGGGGGGGGGGGGGGGGGGGGGGGGGGGGGGGGGGGGGGGGGGGGGGGGGGGGGGGGGGGGGGGGGGGGGGGGGGGGGGGGGGGGGGGGGGGGGGGGGGGGGGGGGGGGGGGGGGGGGGGGGGGGGGGGGGGGGGGGGGGGGGGGGGGGGGGGGGGGGGGGGGGGGGGGGGGGGGGGGGGGGGGGGGGGGGGGGGGGGGGGGGGGGGGGGGGGGGGGGGGGGGGGGGGGGGGGGGGGGGGGGGGGGGGGGGGGGGGGGGGGGGGGGGGGGGGGGGGGGGGGGGGGGGGGGGGGGGGGGGGGGGGGGGGGGGGGGGGGGGGGGGGGGGGGGGGGGGGGGGGGGGGGGGGGGGGGGGGGGGGGGGGGGGGGGGGGGGGGGGGGGGGGGGGGGGGGGGGGGGGGGGGGGGGGGGGGGGGGGGGGGGGGGGGGGGGGGGGGGGGGGGGGGGGGGGGGGGGGGGGGGGGGGGGGGGGGGGGGGGGGGGGGGGGGGGGGGGGGGGGGGGGGGGGGGGGGGGGGGGGGGGGGGGGGGGGGGGGGGGGGGGGGGGGGGGGGGGGGGGGGGGGGGGGGGGGGGGGGGGGGGGGGGGGGGGGGGGGGGGGGGGGGGGGGGGGGGGGGGGGGGGGGGGGGGGGGGGGGGGGGGGGGGGGGGGGGGGGGGGGGGGGGGGGGGGGGGGGGGGGGGGGGGGGGGGGGGGGGGGGGGGGGGGGGGGGGGGGGGGGGGGGGGGGGGGGGGGGGGGGGGGGGGGGGGGGGGGGGGGGGGGGGGGGGGGGGGGGGGGGGGGGGGGGGGGGGGGGGGGGGGGGGGGGGGGGGGGGGGGGGGGGGGGGGGGGGGGGGGGGGGGGGGGGGGGGGGGGGGGGGGGGGGGGGGGGGGGGGGGGGGGGGGGGGGGGGGGGGGGGGGGGGGGGGGGGGGGGGGGGGGGGGGGGGGGGGGGGGGGGGGGGGGGGGGGGGGGGGGGGGGGGGGGGGGGGGGGGGGGGGGGGGGGGGGGGGGGGGGGGGGGGGGGGGGGGGGGGGGGGGGGGGGGGGGGGGGGGGGGGGGGGGGGGGGGGGGGGGGGGGGGGGGGGGGGGGGGGGGGGGGGGGGGGGGGGGGGGGGGGGGGGGGGGGGGGGGGGGGGGGGGGGGGGGGGGGGGGGGGGGGGGGGGGGGGGGGGGGGGGGGGGGGGGGGGGGGGGGGGGGGGGGGGGGGGGGGGGGGGGGGGGGGGGGGGGGGGGGGGGGGGGGGGGGGGGGGGGGGGGGGGGGGGGGGGGGGGGGGGGGGGGGGGGGGGGGGGGGGGGGGGGGGGGGGGGGGGGGGGGGGGGGGGGGGGGGGGGGGGGGGGGGGGGGGGGGGGGGGGGGGGGGGGGGGGGGGGGGGGGGGGGGGGGGGGGGGGGGGGGGGGGGGGGGGGGGGGGGGGGGGGGGGGGGGGGGGGGGGGGGGGGGGGGGGGGGGGGGGGGGGGGGGGGGGGGGGGGGGGGGGGGGGGGGGGGGGGGGGGGGGGGGGGGGGGGGGGGGGGGGGGGGGGGGGGGGGGGGGGGGGGGGGGGGGGGGGGGGGGGGGGGGGGGGGGGGGGGGGGGGGGGGGGGGGGGGGGGGGGGGGGGGGGGGGGGGGGGGGGGGGGGGGGGGGGGGGGGGGGGGGGGGGGGGGGGGGGGGGGGGGGGGGGGGGGGGGGGGGGGGGGGGGGGGGGGGGGGGGGGGGGGGGGGGGGGGGGGGGGGGGGGGGGGGGGGGGGGGGGGGGGGGGGGGGGGGGGGGGGGGGGGGGGGGGGGGGGGGGGGGGGGGGGGGGGGGGGGGGGGGGGGGGGGGGGGGGGGGGGGGGGGGGGGGGGGGGGGGGGGGGGGGGGGGGGGGGGGGGGGGGGGGGGGGGGGGGGGGGGGGGGGGGGGGGGGGGGGGGGGGGGGGGGGGGGGGGGGGGGGGGGGGGGGGGGGGGGGGGGGGGGGGGGGGGGGGGGGGGGGGGGGGGGGGGGGGGGGGGGGGGGGGGGGGGGGGGGGGGGGGGGGGGGGGGGGGGGGGGGGGGGGGGGGGGGGGGGGGGGGGGGGGGGGGGGGGGGGGGGGGGGGGGGGGGGGGGGGGGGGGGGGGGGGGGGGGGGGGGGGGGGGGGGGGGGGGGGGGGGGGGGGGGGGGGGGGGGGGGGGGGGGGGGGGGGGGGGGGGGGGGGGGGGGGGGGGGGGGGGGGGGGGGGGGGGGGGGGGGGGGGGGGGGGGGGGGGGGGGGGGGGGGGGGGGGGGGGGGGGGGGGGGGGGGGGGGGGGGGGGGGGGGGGGGGGGGGGGGGGGGGGGGGGGGGGGGGGGGGGGGGGGGGGGGGGGGGGGGGGGGGGGGGGGGGGGGGGGGGGGGGGGGGGGGGGGGGGGGGGGGGGGGGGGGGGGGGGGGGGGGGGGGGGGGGGGGGGGGGGGGGGGGGGGGGGGGGGGGGGGGGGGGGGGGGGGGGGGGGGGGGGGGGGGGGGGGGGGGGGGGGGGGGGGGGGGGGGGGGGGGGGGGGGGGGGGGGGGGGGGGGGGGGGGGGGGGGGGGGGGGGGGGGGGGGGGGGGGGGGGGGGGGGGGGGGGGGGGGGGGGGGGGGGGGGGGGGGGGGGGGGGGGGGGGGGGGGGGGGGGGGGGGGGGGGGGGGGGGGGGGGGGGGGGGGGGGGGGGGGGGGGGGGGGGGGGGGGGGGGGGGGGGGGGGGGGGGGGGGGGGGGGGGGGGGGGGGGGGGGGGGGGGGGGGGGGGGGGGGGGGGGGGGGGGGGGGGGGGGGGGGGGGGGGGGGGGGGGGGGGGGGGGGGGGGGGGGGGGGGGGGGGGGGGGGGGGGGGGGGGGGGGGGGGGGGGGGGGGGGGGGGGGGGGGGGGGGGGGGGGGGGGGGGGGGGGGGGGGGGGGGGGGGGGGGGGGGGGGGGGGGGGGGGGGGGGGGGGGGGGGGGGGGGGGGGGGGGGGGGGGGGGGGGGGGGGGGGGGGGGGGGGGGGGGGGGGGGGGGGGGGGGGGGGGGGGGGGGGGGGGGGGGGGGGGGGGGGGGGGGGGGGGGGGGGGGGGGGGGGGGGGGGGGGGGGGGGGGGGGGGGGGGGGGGGGGGGGGGGGGGGGGGGGGGGGGGGGGGGGGGGGGGGGGGGGGGGGGGGGGGGGGGGGGGGGGGGGGGGGGGGGGGGGGGGGGGGGGGGGGGGGGGGGGGGGGGGGGGGGGGGGGGGGGGGGGGGGGGGGGGGGGGGGGGGGGGGGGGGGGGGGGGGGGGGGGGGGGGGGGGGGGGGGGGGGGGGGGGGGGGGGGGGGGGGGGGGGGGGGGGGGGGGGGGGGGGGGGGGGGGGGGGGGGGGGGGCGGGGGGGGGGGGGGGGGGGGGGGGGGGGGGGGGGGGGGGGGGGGGGGGGGGGGGGGGGGGGGGGGGGGGGGGGGGGGGGGGGGGGGGGGGGGGGGGGGGGGGGGGGGGGGGGGGGGGGGGGGGGGGGGGGGGGGGGGGGGGGGGGGGGGGGGGGGGGGGGGGGGGGGGGGGGGGGGGGGGGGGGGGGGGGGGGGGGGGGGGGGGGGGGGGGGGGGGGGGGGGGGGGGGGGGGGGGGGGGGGGGGGGGGGGGGGGGGGGGGGGGGGGGGGGGGGGGGGGGGGGGGGGGGGGGGGGGGGGGGGGGGGGGGGGGGGGGGGGGGGGGGGGGGGGGGGGGGGGGGGGGGGGGGGGGGGGGGGGGGGGGGGGGGGGGGGGGGGGGGGGGGGGGGGGGGGGGGGGGGGGGGGGGGGGGGGGGGGGGGGGGGGGGGGGGGGGGGGGGGGGGGGGGGGGGGGGGGGGGGGGGGGGGGGGGGGGGGGGGGGGGGGGGGGGGGGGGGGGGGGGGGGGGGGGGGGGGGGGGGGGGGGGGGGGGGGGGGGGGGGGGGGGGGGGGGGGGGGGGGGGGGGGGGGGGGGGGGGGGGGGGGGGGGGGGGGGGGGGGGGGGGGGGGGGGGGGGGGGGGGGGGGGGGGGGGGGGGGGGGGGGGGGGGGGGGGGGGGGGGGGGGGGGGGGGGGGGGGGGGGGGGGGGGGGGGGGGGGGGGGGGGGGGGGGGGGGGGGGGGGGGGGGGGGGGGGGGGGGGGGGGGGGGGGGGGGGGGGGGGGGGGGGGGGGGGGGGGGGGGGGGGGGGGGGGGGGGGGGGGGGGGGGGGGGGGGGGGGGGGGGGGGGGGGGGGGGGGGGGGGGGGGGGGGGGGGGGGGGGGGGGGGGGGGGGGGGGGGGGGGGGGGGGGGGGGGGGGGGGGGGGGGGGGGGGGGGGGGGGGGGGGGGGGGGGGGGGGGGGGGGGGGGGGGGGGGGGGGGGGGGGGGGGGGGGGGGGGGGGGGGGGGGGGGGGGGGGGGGGGGGGGGGGGGGGGGGGGGGGGGGGGGGGGGGGGGGGGGGGGGGGGGGGGGGGGGGGGGGGGGGGGGGGGGGGGGGGGGGGGGGGGGGGGGGGGGGGGGGGGGGGGGGGGGGGGGGGGGGGGGGGGGGGGGGGGGGGGGGGGGGGGGGGGGGGGGGGGGGGGGGGGGGGGGGGGGGGGGGGGGGGGGGGGGGGGGGGGGGGGGGGGGGGGGGGGGGGGGGGGGGGGGGGGGGGGGGGGGGGGGGGGGGGGGGGGGGGGGGGGGGGGGGGGGGGGGGGGGGGGGGGGGGGGGGGGGGGGGGGGGGGGGGGGGGGGGGGGGGGGGGGGGGGGGGGGGGGGGGGGGGGGGGGGGGGGGGGGGGGGGGGGGGGGGGGGGGGGGGGGGGGGGGGGGGGGGGGGGGGGGGGGGGGGGGGGGGGGGGGGGGGGGGGGGGGGGGGGGGGGGGGGGGGGGGGGGGGGGGGGGGGGGGGGGGGGGGGGGGGGGGGGGGGGGGGGGGGGGGGGGGGGGGGGGGGGGGGGGGGGGGGGGGGGGGGGGGGGGGGGGGGGGGGGGGGGGGGGGGGGGGGGGGGGGGGGGGGGGGGGGGGGGGGGGGGGGGGGGGGGGGGGGGGGGGGGGGGGGGGGGGGGGGGGGGGGGGGGGGGGGGGGGGGGGGGGGGGGGGGGGGGGGGGGGGGGGGGGGGGGGGGGGGGGGGGGGGGGGGGGGGGGGGGGGGGGGGGGGGGGGGGGGGGGGGGGGGGGGGGGGGGGGGGGGGGGGGGGGGGGGGGGGGGGGGGGGGGGGGGGGGGGGGGGGGGGGGGGGGGGGGGGGGGGGGGGGGGGGGGGGGGGGGGGGGGGGGGGGGGGGGGGGGGGGGGGGGGGGGGGGGGGGGGGGGGGGGGGGGGGGGGGGGGGGGGGGGGGGGGGGGGGGGGGGGGGGGGGGGGGGGGGGGGGGGGGGGGGGGGGGGGGGGGGGGGGGGGGGGGGGGGGGGGGGGGGGGGGGGGGGGGGGGGGGGGGGGGGGGGGGGGGGGGGGGGGGGGGGGGGGGGGGGGGGGGGGGGGGGGGGGGGGGGGGGGGGGGGGGGGGGGGGGGGGGGGGGGGGGGGGGGGGGGGGGGGGGGGGGGGGGGGGGGGGGGGGGGGGGGGGGGGGGGGGGGGGGGGGGGGGGGGGGGGGGGGGGGGGGGGGGGGGGGGGGGGGGGGGGGGGGGGGGGGGGGGGGGGGGGGGGGGGGGGGGGGGGGGGGGGGGGGGGGGGGGGGGGGGGGGGGGGGGGGGGGGGGGGGGGGGGGGGGGGGGGGGGGGGGGGGGGGGGGGGGGGGGGGGGGGGGGGGGGGGGGGGGGGGTGGGGGGGGGGGGGGGGGGGGGGGGGGGGGGGGGGGGGGGGGGGGGGGGGGGGGGGGGGGGGGGGGGGGGGGGGGGGGGGGGGGGGGGGGGGGGGGGGGGGGGGGGGGGGGGGGGGGGGGGGGGGGGGGGGGGGGGGGGGGGGGGGGGGGGGGGGGGGGGGGGGGGGGGGGGGGGGGGGGGGGGGGGGGGGGGGGGGGGGGGGGGGGGGGGGGGGGGGGGGGGGGGGGGGGGGGGGGGGGGGGGGGGGGGGGGGGGGGGGGGGGGGGGGGGGGGGGGGGGGGGGGGGGGGGGGGGGGGGGGGGGGGGGGGGGGGGGGGGGGGGGGGGGGGGGGGGGGGGGGGGGGGGGGGGGGGGGGGGGGGGGGGGGGGGGGGGGGGGGGGGGGGGGGGGGGGGGGGGGGGGGGGGGGGGGGGGGGGGGGGGGGGGGGGGGGGGGGGGGGGGGGGGGGGGGGGGGGGGGGGGGGGGGGGGGGGGGGGGGGGGGGGGGGGGGGGGGGGGGGGGGGGGGGGGGGGGGGGGGGGGGGGGGGGGGGGGGGGGGGGGGGGGGGGGGGGGGGGGGGGGGGGGGGGGGGGGGGGGGGGGGGGGGGGGGGGGGGGGGGGGGGGGGGGGGGGGGGGGGGGGGGGGGGGGGGGGGGGGGGGGGGGGGGGGGGGGGGGGGGGGGGGGGGGGGGGGGGGGGTTGGGGGGGGGGGGGGGGGGGGGGGGGGGGGGGGGGGGGGGGGGGGGGGGGGGGGGGGGGGGGGGGGGGGGGGGGGGGGGGGGGGGGGGGGGGGGGGGGGGGGGGGGGGGGGGGGGGGGGGGGGGGGGGGGGGGGGGGGGGGGGGGGGGGGGGGGGGGGGGTGGGGGGGGGGGGGGGGGGGGGGGGGGGGGGGGGGGGGGGGGGGGGGGGGGGGGGGGGGGGGGGGGGGGGGGGGGGGGGGGGGGGGGGGGGGGGGGGGGGGGGGGGGGGGGGGGGGGGGGGGGGGGGGGGGGGGGGGGGGGGGGGGGGGGGGGGGGGGGGGGGGGGGGGGGGGGGGGGGGGGGGGGGGGGGGGGGGGGGGGGGGGGGGGGGGGGGGGGGGGGGGGGGGGGGGGGGGGGGGGGGGGGGGGGGGGGGGGGGGGGGGGGGGGGGGGGGGGGGGGGGGGGGGGGGGGGGGGGGGGGGGGGGGGGGGGGGGGGGGGGGGGGGGGGGGGGGGGGGGGGGGGGGGGGGGGGGGGGGGGGGGGGGGGGGGGGGGGGGGGGGGGGGGGGGGGGGGGGGGGGGGGGGGGGGGGGGGGGGGGGGGGGGGGGGGGGGGGGGGGGGGGGGGGGGGGGGGGGGGGGGGGGGGGGGGGGGGGGGGGGGGGGGGGGGGGGGGGGGGGGGGGGGGGGGGGGGGGGGGGGGGGGGGGGGGGGGGGGGGGGGGGGGGGGGGGGGGGGGGGGGGGGGGGGGGGGGGGGGGGGGGGGGGGGGGGGGGGGGGGGGGGGGGGGGGGGGGGGGGGGGGGGGGGGGGGGGGGGGGGGGGGGGGGGGGGGGGGGGGGGGGGGGGGGGGGGGGGGGGGGGGGGGGGGGGGGGGGGGGGGGGGGGGGGGGGGGGGGGGGGGGGGGGGGGGGGGGGGGGGGGGGGGGGGGGGGGGGGGGGGGGGGGGGGGGGGGGGGGGGGGGGGGGGGGGGGGGGGGGGGGGGGGGGGGGGGGGGGGGGGGGGGGGGGGGGGGGGGGGGGGGGGGGGGGGGGGGGGGGGGGGGGGGGGGGGGGGGGGGGGGGGGGGGGGGGGGGGGGGGGGGGGGGGGGGGGGGGGGGGGGGGGGGGGGGGGGGGGGGGGGGGGGGGGGGGGGGGGGGGGGGGGGGGGGGGGGGGGGGGGGGGGGGGGGGGGGGGGGGGGGGGGGGGGGGGGGGGGGGGGGGGGGGGGGGGGGGGGGGGGGGGGGGGGGGGGGGGGGGGGGGGGGGGGGGGGGGGGGGGGGGGGGGGGGGGGGGGGGGGGGGGGGGGGGGGGGGGGGGGGGGGGGGGGGGGGGGGGGGGGGGGGGGGGGGGGGGGGGGGGGGGGGGGGGGGGGGGGGGGGGGGGGGGGGGGGGGGGGGGGGGGGGGGGGGGGGGGGGGGGGGGGGGGGGGGGGGGGGGGGGGGGGGGGGGGGGGGGGGGGGGGGGGGGGGGGGGGGGGGGGGGGGGGGGGGGGGGGGGGGGGGGGGGGGGGGGGGGGGGGGGGGGGGGGGGGGGGGGGGGGGGGGGGGGGGGGGGGGGGGGGGGGGGGGGGGGGGGGGGGGGGGGGGGGGGGGGGGGGGGGGGGGGGGGGGGGGGGGGGGGGGGGGGGGGGGGGGGGGGGGGGGTGGGGGGGGGGGGGGGGGGGGGGGGGGGGGGGGGGGGGGGGGGGGGGGGGGGGGGGGGGGGGGGGGGGGGGGGGGGGGGGGGGGGGGGGGGGGGGGGGGGGGGGGGGGGGGGGGGGGGGGGGGGGGGGGGGGGGGGGGGGGGGGGGGGGGGGGGGGGGGGGGGGGGGGGGGGGGGGGGGGGGGGGGGGGGGGGGGGGGGGGGGGGGGGGGGGGGGGGGGGGGGGGGGGGGGGGGGGGGGGGGGGGGGGGGGGGGGGGGGGGGGGGGGGGGGGGGGGGGGGGGGGGGGGGGGGGGGGGGGGGGGGGGGGGGGGGGGGGGGGGGGGGGGGGGGGGGGGGGGGGGGGGGGGGGGGGGGGGGGGGGGGGGGGGGGGGGGGGGGGGGGGGGGGGGGGGGGGGGGGGGGGGGGGGGGGGGGGGGGGGGGGGGGGGGGGGGGGGGGGGGGGGGGGGGGGGGGGGGGGGGGGGGGGGGGGGGGGGGGGGGGGGGGGGGGGGGGGGGGGGGGGGGGGGGGGGGGGGGGGGGGGGGGGGGGGGGGGGGGGGGGGGGGGGGGGGGGGGGGGGGGGGGGGGGGGGGGGGGGGGGGGGGGGGGGGGGGGGGGGGGGGGGGGGGGGGGGGGGGGGGGGGGGGGGGGGGGGGGGGGGGGGGGGGGGGGGGGGGGGGGGGGGGGGGGGGGGGGGGGGGGGGGGGGGGGGGGGGGGGGGGGGGGGGGGGGGGGGGGGGGGGGGTGGGGGGGGGGGGGGGGGGGGGGGGGGGGGGGGGGGGGGGGGGGGGGGGGGGGGGGGGGGGGGGGGGGGGGGGGGGGGGGGGGGGGGGGGGGGGGGGGGGGGGGGGGGGGGGGGGGGGGGGGGGGGGGGGGGGGGGGGGGGGGGGGGGGGGGGGGGGGGGGGGGGGGGGGGGGGGGGGGGGGGGGGGGGGGGGGGGGGGGGGGGGGGGGGGGGGGGGGGGGGGGGGGGGGGGGGGGGGGGGGGGGGGGGGGGGGGGGGGGGGGGGGGGGGGGGGGGGGGGGGGGGGGGGGGGGGGGGGGGGGGGGGGGGGGGGGGGGGGGGGGGGGGGGGGGGGGGGGGGGGGGGGCGGGGGGGGGGGGGGGGGGGGGGGGGGGGGGGGGGGGGGGGGGGGGGGGGGGGGGGGGGGGGGGGGGGGGGGGGGGGGGGGGGGGGGGGGGGGGGGGGGGGGGGGGGGGGGGGGGGGGGGGGGGGGGGGGGGGGGGGGGGGGGGGGGGGGGGGGGGGGGGGGGGGGGGGGGGGGGGGGGGGGGGGGGGGGGGGGGGGGGGGGGGGGGGGGGGGGGGGGGGGGGGGGGGGGGGGGGGGGGGGGGGGGGGGGGGGGGGGGGGGGGGGGGGGGGGGGGGGGGGGGGGGGGGGGGGGGGGGGGGGGGGGGGGGGGGGGGGGGGGGGGGGCGGGGGGGGGGGGGGGGGGGGGGGGGGGGGGGGGGGGGGGGGGGGGGGGGGGGGGGGGGGGGGGGGGGGGGGGGGGGGGGGGGGGGGGGGGGGGGGGGGGGGGGGGGGGGGGGGGGGGGGGGGGGGGGGGGGGGGGGGGGGGGGGGGGGGGGGGGGGGGGGGGGGGGGGGGGGGGGGGGGGGGGGGGGGGGGGGGGGGGGGCGGGGGGGGGGGGGGGGGGGGGGGGGGGGGGGGGGGGGGGGGGGGGGGGGGGGGGGGGGGGGGGGGGGGGGGGGGGGGGGGGGGGGGGGGGGGGGGGGGGGGGGGGGGGGGGGGGGGGGGGGGGGGGGGGGGGGGGGGGGGGGGGGGGGGGGGGGGGGGGGGGGGGGGGGGGGGGGGGGGGGGGGGGGGGGGGGGGGGGGGGGGGGGGGGGGGGGGGGGGGGGGGGGGGGGGGGGGGGGGGGGGGGGGGGGGGGGGGGGGGGGGGGGGGGGGGGGGGGGGGGGGGGGGGGGGGGGGGGGGGGGGGGGGGGGGGGGGGGGGGGGGGGGGGGGGGGGGGGGGGGGGGGGGGGGGGGGGGGGGGGGGGGGGGGGGGGGGGGGGGGGGGGGGGGGGGGGGGGGGGGGGGGGGGGGGGGGGGGGGGGGGGGGGGGGGGGGGGGGGGGGGGGGGGGGGGGGGGGGGGGGGGGGGGGGGGGGGGGGGGGGGGGGGGGGGGGGGGGGTGGGGGGGGGGGGGGGGGGGGGGGGGGGGGGGGGGGGGGGGGGGGGGGGGGGGGGGGGGGGGGGGGGGGGGGGGGGGGGGGGGGGGGGGGGGGGGGGGGGGGGGGGGGGGGGGGGGGGGGGGGGGGGGGGGGGGGGGGGGGGGGGGGGGGGGGGGGGGGGGGGGGGGGGGGGGGGGGGGGGGGGGGGGGGGGGGGGGGGGGGGGGGGGGGGGGGGGGGGGGGGGGGGGGGGGGGGGGGGGGGGGGGGGGGGGGGGGGGGGGGGGGGGGGGGGGGGGGGCGGGGGGGGGGGGGGGGGGGGGGGGGGGGGGG
>JAOANR010000020.1:0-2500 GCA_030278955.1 Hygrophila difformis | reverse complement strand
GGGGGGGGGGGGGGGGGGGGGGAGGGGGGGGGGGGGGGGGGGGGGGGGGGGGGGGGGGGGGGGGGGGGGGGGGGGGGGGGGGGGGGGGGGGGGGGGGGGGGGGGGGGGGGGGGGGGGGGGGGGGGGGGGGGGGGGGGGGGGGGGGGGGGGGGGGGGGGGGGGGGGGGGGGGGGGGGGGGGGGGGGGGGGGGGGGGGGGGGGGGGGGGGGGGGGGGGGGGGGGGGGGGGGGGGGGGGGGGGGGGGGGGGGGGGGGGGGGGGGGGGGGGGGGGGGAGGGGGGGGGGGGGGGGGGGGGGGGTGGGGGGGGGGGGGGGGGGGGGGGGGGGGGGGGGGGGGGGGGGGGGGGAGGGGGGGGGGGGGGGCGGTTGGGGCAACTACGGGGGGGGGGGGGGGGGGGGGGGGGGCTGGGGGGGGGGGGGGGGGGGGGGGGGGGGGGGGGGGGGGGGGGGGGGGGGGGGGAGGGGGGGGGGGGGGGGGGGGGGGGGGGGGGGGGGGGGGGGGGGGGGGGGGGGGGGGGGGGGGGGGGGGGGGGGGGGGGGGGGGGGGGGGGGGGGGGGGGGGGGGGGGGGGGGGGGGGGGGGGGGGGGGGGGGGGGGGGGGGGGGGGGGGGGGGGGGGGGGGGGGGGGGGGGGGGGGGGGGGGGTGGGGGGGGGGGGGGGGGGGGGGGGGGGGGGGGGGGGGGGGGGGGGGGGGGGGGGGGGGGGGGGGGGGGGGGGGGGGGGGGGGGGGGGGGGGGGGGGGGGGGGGGGGGGGGGGGGGGGGGGGGGGGGGGGGCGGGGGGGGGGGGGGGGGGGGGGGGGGGGGGGGGGGGGGGGGGGGGGGGGGGGGGGGGGGGGGGGGGGGGGGGGGGGGGGGGGGGGGGGGGGCGGGGGGGGGGGGGGGGGGGGGGGGGGGGGGGGGGGGGGGGGGGGCGGGGGGGGGGAGGGGGGGGGGGGGGGGGGGGGGGGGGGGGGGGGGGGGGGGGGGGGGGGGGGGGGGGGGGGGGGGGGGCGGGGGGGGGGGGGAGGGGGGGGGGGGGGGGGGGGGGGGGGGGGGTGGGGGGGGGGGGGGGGGGGGGGGGGGGGGGGGGGGGGGGGGGGAGGGGGGGGGGGGGGGGGGGGGGGGGGGGGGCGGGGGGGGGGGGGGGGGGGGGGGGGGGGGGGGGGGGGGGGGGGGGGGGGGGGGGGGGGGGGGGGGGGGGGGGGAGGGGGGGGGGGGGGGGGGGGGGGGGGTTGGGGGGGGGGGGGGGGGGGGGGGGGGGGGGGGGGGGGGGGGGGGGGGGGGGGGGGGGGGGGGGGAGGGGGGGGGGGGGGGGGGGGGGGGGGGGGGGGGGGGGGGGGGGGGGGGGGGGGGGGGGGGGGGGGGGGGGGGGGGGGGGGGGGGGGGGTGGGGGGGGGGGGGGGGGGGGGGGGGGGGGGGGGGGGGGGGGGGGGGGGGGGGGGGGGGGGGGGGGGGGGGGGGGGGGGGGGGGGGGGGGGGGGGGGGGAGGGGGGGGGGGGGGGGGGGGGGGGGGGGGGGGGGGCGGGGGGGGGGGGGGGGGGGGGGGGGGGGGGGGGGGGGGGGGGGGGGGGGGGGGGCTGGGGGGGGGGGGGGGGGGGGGGGGGGGGGGGGGGGGGGGGGGGGGGGGGGGGGGGGGGGGGGGGGGGGGGGGGGGGGGGGGGGGGGGGGGGGGGGGGGGGGGGCGGGGGGGGTGGGGGGGGGGGGGGGGGGGGGGGGGGGGGGGGGGGGGGGGGGGGGGGGGGGGGGGGGGGGGGGGGGGGGGGGGGGGGGGGGGGGGGGGGGGGGGGGGGGGGGGGGGGGGGGGGGGGGGGGGGGGGGGGGGGGGGGGGGGGGGGGGGGGGGGGGGGGGGGGGGGGGGGGGGGGGGGGGGGGGGGGGGGGGGGGGGGGGGGGGGGGGGGGGGGGGGGGGGGGGGGGGGGGGGGGGGGGGGGGGGGGGGGGGGGGGGGGGGGGGGGGGGGGGGGGGTGGGGGGGGGGGGGGGCGGGGGGGGGACTGGGGGGGGGGGGGGGGGGGGGCGGGGGGGGGGGGGGGGGGGGGGGGGGGGGGGGGGGGGGGGGGGGGGGGGGTGGGGGGGGGGGGGGGGGGGGGGGGGGGGGGGGGGGGGGGGGGGGGGGGGGGGGGGGGGGGGGGGGGGGGGGGGGGGGGGGGGGGGGGGGGGGGGGGGGGGGGGGGGGGGGGGGGGGGGGGGGGGGGGGGGGGGGGGGGGGGGGGGGGGGGGGGTGGGGGGGGGGGGGGGGGGGGGGGGGGGGGGGGGGGGGGGGGGGGGGGGGGGGGGGGGGGGGGGGGGGGGGGGGGGGGGGGGGGGGGGGGGGGGGGGGGGGGGGGGGGGGGGGGGGGGGGGGGGGGGGGGGGGGGGGGGGGGGGGGGGGGGAGGGGGGGGGGGGGGGGGGGGGGGGGGGGGGGGGGGGGGGGGGGGGGGGGGGGCGGGGGGGGGGGGGGGGGGGGGGCGGGAGGGGGGGGGGGGGGGGGGGGGGGGGGGGGGGGGGGGGGGGGGGGGGGGGGGGGGGGGGGGGGGGGGGGG
>JAOANR010000064.1:0-23149 GCA_030278955.1 Hygrophila difformis | reverse complement strand
TGAGAGGTGGCGCCGGTGATTTGACGCAGCAGGGGCGTCGGGAACAGCTCCGGACAGACAGGGGCTCAGTGGAAGGAGGTTCGACAGGGGCGGTGCACAGCAGAGGCGAGGCTGGCGTTCGCTGGAGCAGGGGCAACATTCGACTGGAGCAGCGGAAGGGGGAGGCGGCGCCAGCGGTTGCGGGAGGCAGGGGCGGCGTCGCTCGGTGGAGAAAGGAAAAAGAAAGAAGACGAGCGATTTTGTCCTAGAATGGGCTTCTCAGTTTTTCTGCCCTAATTTGTTCTCCAATTTTGGTTTCTTTGGATCGGACTTAACCAAACAGCTCTGATACCACTGTTATAAATTCAAGAAACCAAAAGAAAACCCAAAGCAGTAGGGAATTGAAAAAGAAACAGGGGAAGTTCACCAAGAAATTAAAATAGAAGAAAATGGAATAATATCCAAAAATGACCATTTTCTTTAACATTTTGCCCAATCCATCCTTTCCGAATTTTTGGCCCTTTTTAATCCTCTTCGTTTGTTAATCCAAACTAATATCGTCCAAAATATACTAATCAAAATTAATTAACGGAGGTGGCAAAATTAACATAAAATGGTCCACCGTGGCGGCAGGGGAGGTAAAAAATCCAAACACCTGAGCATATGAAAAATGCCACCATTAACACTCCTGTAGATGATGCTGGCCATCAACAAAGGCTTTCCCTCTTTCATTCCACCCCACGAACTGCCACTTCCGAAACTGCCACTTTTGAAGATGGCAGCCATGGCGAAGAAGACAAAGAAGAAGCCTTTTGCCTCTGTGACCTCCCATTAATCTCACAAATCAAGCCGACAATATCAAAACCCATTACAAGTTAGCCATTTAAAGGGAAGCAGCCCACGTGGTCATGAGAAGGGCTTGAACAAAGCGTTATGGCGAGCTTCATGAGTCGCGGTCACTTCTGCTCGCGTCAATCCTCCCGTAACTCGTGAATTGCCCTTCCTTGTCACAAGATTAAGTTCAAACATAGCGAAAACCCTAAAATTATCCAACAAAAATTCTCAATTGCAAGTCGTTCGGAACCTATAAAAATGCGATCCAATCAACGAAATCAATGTAGAAGATGATTCCACGGCTTAAAAAGATCCTGCCAGTGCTTTCAGAATGCAAAAATTCTATCGGAAAAAAAACGTCTCGCGGTAGAAGACAATGAATAGTGAATCCGATGATACCTCAAACTCACTCAAAATCCATGGATCTTAGGTGCAATCAAATGATTTCATCACTAGGATCATGGATCGATACTCAGAAGTCTGAAACTTGCACCCTAGCTCAAGATTTTGAAACTTGGCCGGAATTTCTCACTTCTTTGCCGGAAAAACGGTTTAACTTGGCCGGATGCCGTTTCTTCCCCAAATTGGACGATCTTTATGTCTATTTTCACCAAAATCTACCAAGTATTACAATCATATTCTGAAAGTATGATTCCGATCAACACAAAACAAAATCAATGGAAATTTCAGAATTACAATTTCCACACTACAACATATCCCACGTACCTACTATAAACTCTTATAGAAATTGAAATGAACGATACTAGTGAACCTTTAAACTTTGATACCAACTGACGTGGGGCTCCCAGAGGGTCTCTCGATTCAACAGCCGCCGCCACACTTCAAAATGTGGTTTTGATTTGTAATCTCGAAATTTCCATCGATTTTTTGTTGTATTCTGATCAAAATTGTATTTTGAGTATACATTTGTAATCCTCGGGAGATTTCGATTGAAATCAACATCAAGTTCATCAAATTTGGTGAATAAACGAACTCCAACCAAAATTCCGATCAAGAAAGAGATATTCCGGCCAAAATTCTGCAACACCGAGCTAAAAAATGAATTTCTGAAATCCGAGCATAGATTTATGATCCTCGTGTCGAGTGGAGTTAAATGAGTATAAATTTTGTCATTTTTGAATGACTTTGGAGCCTCACCGGAGTTACTGTTCATAGTCTTCTCCGGCTATCCATTTTTACTCCGGTGTCATTTTTATGATTTGAAAGCAGTCGCGTGATCCTTGTGAGCTCTAGATTCATCTTGTTCATTGGAATTGTTGTTTGGAATGTGTTTTCCACAAGTTTCTGATGCCAGGATCGTAATTGCTCAAGGTTGCCTGGACGAATCCTATATGGCACATTTGGAGCCTAAACCTTGCTCAGTCATCTAATTTATTTTAATTAGAGAAGTTGGACTTTATTGGTTCAGATTAGCAAAGTTAGTGGTCCAAAACGGGTCAAAAATTCAGAAGGGATGGAACTGGCCAAAACAAAAAGAAAAAGGATTACTTTAGCAGTTATTCCTAGAAGAAAATACAATACAAAATCAATGATGATTAGGGCTCAGGACCAATCCCCATTTTGCACCAAGCATTATACACTTGAAACACCAAGTTTCACCGATCACAAAGAGAGCCACAATCTCAAGGGTTCTACAGAAGTCTGTTCACAGAGGAGGAGATGAGATTTCTGGTATTTTTAGGTTGGCCAAGATGGATGGTATTTATAGGGAGATTCACACTGATAATGCTGGAAAGGATGAGCAATTGTAGGGATTTGATTATGGGAATCAAAGGGTGGAAGGGATGATTTGATTGCACAGCCATGAATTGGGGAAGAGATGAATGTGCAATAATCGAAGATGATGCGTAATAAAGGGTTACCATACCAGGATAAAAAAGGAGCAGGCCAAATGGTTTTGAGATTGTGGCTGCCCAAGGTGAATGGATCACAAGGGCCATAATATGCTTGGGTTTTGCCAAAGTGGTATGGGCCACATAATGTCCACAACCCTTAATTTAGGGACGGATTCAAAAAAATATTGTTATGGATGAGTGTGGCTTTGGTGCATACATCTGCACATGCATATTTTATGTATGTAATGCGAGAGATGTTTCATGTAATGAAAGAATATTTTGTGGGTGGGTCATGGAAGAAATTTTTTATGTGATAAATGAATATGTGATGTGAGGGATGCTCTATGTGATGGAAAAAATATCATATGTGATGTCTGCACATATATACATACTATTCAAGGGGTTGTACTGTAACCGTATTGGTTATGGATACCAGGTATCACAAAAAAGGGAATTTGTATTGACATTAAGGTTTTGAAATGAAAATAATGGTGTAATAATAAAAATTTCGTGGGTACACTATATAAGCCAATATAATTTTCTTTTTTAACTTAAAACATAAATTCCATCAATTCAAATTTAAGTGGTGAGCAAAGCTCTTTCGACTCTTGTGTGTTAACCGTGGTTAGGGAGGGCAACAAGATTGTTGATTGCTTAGTTAAGCATGAAGCGTACTTGGAAGATTCTACACCACGTGAGCCTTTCATCCGAATTTCGTTGCAGTGACTTAGCAGCGAATGCGTCCGACGTTTGGTTTTCGAGTCTAATCTTGCTTGGCCTTTTCTTTCGTTTTTGTTTTATTGTTGGACGTTTCTTTTTACTTTTTTTTTTTCTCTTTTTTCTCTGGACTTAGGCTAAGGAATAATAATAATAATAATAATAATAATAATAATAATAATAATAATAATAATAATAATAATAAAAAATTAAGTGGTGCCAAATAAATTTCATAAATAAAATTGGAAATAATAAAGGAAGCAAATGACAAATCCAGAATCTTTGACCCAACATATTTTGGTCAACCAATTGGTTATAAAGCTACAACTAGGGATGAAAACGGTACGGATACAGTCGGATAGTGTCGGATACGGATATTATTCATATTTTTTTCCCCGAATTCGGAATCGAATAAGGATGGGCCGGATACGTATACGATTTCGGATATTTCGGATTACGGATACATGACGGATATATGACGGATACGGATTCAATCGGATACAGATTATCGGATAATTTTTTATAATCTTTTTTGAAAATTTGATAATTTTTATAAAAATTATTGGATAATTTGATTTTATTTATAATTATTGATAATTTTTATTAAATAAATAATAATATATTAATATATTCGGATATCCATATTTAAAATCCGGATAATATCCTATCAATTTTTGGATACGGTCGGATATTTTCGGATACGGTCAAATGTTTTCGGATACGAATACGAATTCGGATATTAAAATACGGATTCGGATTCTAATAATACGAATGCGGTATTCAACCGGATAGTCGGATACGGATTCGGATTCGAATATAATCGGATACGACATCGGATCGGTCGGATATTTACCGTACTACTTTCACCCCTAGCTACAACTCTGACTTTAATAACTTTAATACGACGAAGTAGGGCAATCGTCTGATCTGCTTTCGTACATCTGACTTATGGGGGAAAAAAATCTTTTAGTCCGTTTTCTTTCAAAAAATTCATTAGGACCACGTTAGTTAATTCATGCTAATTATGTAACTAGGACCGAATTGAAACAAAAAAAAAGCAAACGTAGAGGACGATTATATGTGGCAAAAATTACTAACGGACAAATTTTAATTTTTTGAAAAGAATACGGACTAATTTTTTTTTTTTTTTTTTTTCACCCTTGACTGATGCCTGCATCTCGAGGGGTTTAGTTGCACACTTGTACCAATAATGATTTTGATTAATTAATAAAATACTCCAATTTATTCAAACAATTGACAAAGCCATTGACTTCTTCATCCCACAGTACAGACAAGGTGATTTTTGGCTATTAGTATTTCCAATCTTTCGGCACATTTTCTCCGTCTTTCTTTGTCTATGCTTTTGTTTATAATTTATATGTATATATAAAAGTAAATGGACATCAATTATTCATATTCTAGAATTACGATACACCAAAAATGTGGATTTCATTTTGAAGAAGCTTCCTTTATGATATAGTACTGCCGTACCAGTCAAACTTACAAGTGGCCGGATTTGTGCAATAACATTACAGAATTGCACACATCATCAGCAACGTGAAGGGTTGAGGTTCACGAATCTCTCAGATTTTTTCTGTGTAATAATGAAATGTGGATATTTCCCTAACTAATAAGGAATCATGTCAAAAGTCAAAACTGTTACTAATAATAAAACTTCCACACACACAGACATATATACATATACTTCATATACAATTTATATAAACACCATAACAGTTTTTTGTTACTAATAATAAAACTTCCACACACACAGACATATATACATATACTTCATATACAATTTATATAAACAAAATTTTTATTTACTAAAAATTTATATAATCACAATTATGTGAATTCACAACTCCATTTTTTTAAAAATTTTTATTTATCTTTATGTAAAGCGAACCCTTTCACAATCAGGGTTTTCTTCTAGCTCAACTGGTTGGATTATGGCCTTAAATTATTAACTTAATATAATATGTTAACAATTCATGTACATATAAGATCCTATATGGGTTTTAAATCTTATTGTCCTTTTTTTGTTCGCTGTAACTTGCTTTTATCTAGCTTGTTATCCTCTGGTCTTGGCCACTTATTTAAGATCAAATTAATATATAAGATTTTGAAGGGGAAAAAAAAGTGAAACTGGGAAGGTGTACAAATGTCAATTACATTTTTCTTTTTAAAAAATCTAGCATTGACCTGGTGCACCGACTGTATTGAAAAAATGGTTATTATATTGTTGAAGTTTATGTAGTATAGCAGTCATTAGATTAGTTATAAAATAGTTATTTAATAACTTACTTTAATTTCAAAATTTTCCAGAATTATTTGAAATTTGCAATCGTGCCACTAACTAAACTAATATCGACTCATTCAGTCATTCAGATCACAGATGATGATTAGTGCGAAATGGAATACTCATTTGATTTCATCGCTTATCCATAATTACAGTTTGGTCCATATGTTTTTAATTCAATCCTTATTTGGACATACCTTAAAATCACCCACTATATACAAGAAAATGGTATTTTTGCAACAAAATTGTGATGGAAAAAAAATTCATTCCAATTTTTGGCGTAAATTTATTCTATCGCAAATAAAGACGGAATTTATGATGTACGTACTAAATTTTTGTCGCACTTTCAGACGAAAAATTGGTGATTTTTTTTTTTTCCATTGATATTTGAGACGGTTTTTGCTATTTCTATTGCAATTGTAGACAAAATTTGAAGTTCGCGCCAACAATGAATGTCATTAATTGGCTCAAGGTTTGAATGTTTCATCAATAATATAATTTATAGCCTAATCGAAAAATTTAAAAAGTATATGGACCATATTGACATTAGAGATAAACTATGAAATCAATGAGTTTTTAGTTTCACATTAATTGTCACTAGATGACTGCATGACTGAATGAGTAGTCATTAGTATAGTTATAGGTCCGATTAAAAAAAATCAATGACTAGTAATTTGTTGCCTTATGCACAATGCGACGAAATCATTTCGTAGCTTTCCAAAAAAAATTTGTAGTTATATACTTCCTCCGTTTTTGCTTATTTGCAACCGATCCACCCATTGCGCAGCCCAATGCACATTTTAAACCATTAATAATTCAAGTTCGGTACAAGTAAAAATTCTAAAAGTTTGATATTTAAAAATTACACGACGAGATGAATCTAACAATATCTCAATTTGCTATATTTTAACTTATATAATTATGATAAAAATTAAAATCAAACCAACTCAATGAATAGTAACATAATTTGGTTTTGTGCAAATATTTGCAAACGGAGGAAGTATAAAGTAGAAATGAATTCATAAAGATTTCGACTGTCGTTTTACCAATTTAGTACATAAAAGTAACACCTAATTAGTTTTTAGCTAGCCTCTTCAGGCTGTGTCACCAAAAAAAAAGTAACACCTAATTAGTCATGTAAATTGCAATTGTGACAAAAATAATAATTTTTATTCAAATTGATCATAAACACTTTTTTGATTCATTATATATATTATTTTCACCATTTTAGCTTTTTTTTCTTTATAGAATAATATTAAGTTAAATTATAAAAAATAATGTAAAAATTAAATACACAAAAATATAATACAAACATAAAAAATAAAAAATTAAAACTTTAGTAAAAATTTTCCTATATAAAGTACTTGAAAAAGGGTTAATCTTGATTCGATATACTGTATTTACATTTGTCGTACATCTTCGTACCCCCATGATTGTTTTCCTTCCTTCCTTCCTTTTTTTTTTGTTTTTTTTTTTTCAAGTGTTTTTCAAACTTTAACTATCATTTGCTTCGCAAGAAAACCAAAAGGAAAAAAAAAAAAAGAAGAAAGAAGAAGAAGAAGGAAAAAAAAACTTTCACTATCATTTACCTGCTCCACTTTGAATTCGTACAACACCAAACCTTGAGAGACAAGTCGAACACAAAGTCTAAAATTGACTAGTAGTACTTCATATCTATCCTTGGAAATTAAAACTTGTTGGTTTTGTGTTGTTATATTAAATTTAATGCACAAAATATCAAATATAGTACAGTGTGGATGTTTGGTAGTTAACATATAGCGGATTCGGAGAGAGAATTGCGAGACAATCTGCTCTTCCAATCTGCTATTTGCTAGCGGATCTGCTCGCTTCCAAACATCTCCAGTATAAGTTCTGTTTACCAACCAAACGCAGTTGACCTGAGTGGTATGGGGCACTGTCAGCTTAAGCAAAGGTCTCGGATTCGAGCCTTTATGTATGCAGAATTCTGCTTTGAGAGAGGCAATTCTTCAAGCTTATAAAGTATTTGAATATCTCAACTCAGCAAGTATATAATTTTATCTAAAATAGTTATTTTATTCAAATTGACCCCCAATTATTTTTGATTTACTACAATTTAACTTCAAAACTTTAAATTCTCAACTAGCCATTTTTAACTTATCCTTTTTCTTAAAAAAAAAAAATCTTATTTTAGTCTTTCAATGTTATTTTCCATATGATAAAATAAAAATTAAAGTAAAATGATTTATTTTACTTAATTTACCACTTTAATATCTTAAATTTAATTAAATAAAATTGATCTTTTATTTTATGTTACCACTTTAATCCTAAAATAATAATTAAAAAGTTATTAAAGTTCAATTTGATCAAAATTGCATACTTATGACCAGTTAAATTATCTAAACATTTTATGGACGAAATTGATTTAAAAAAAAAAAAAAAACGAAAAAACAAAGTTATGGGACATTTGTTGTTTTTATTCCGCAAAATATTATATTATCAATTTATCATGTGTAAAAAATTATAAATGGCACGTACCTGGGAGTTAAGAAAATTCAAATGTCATCTGACACTTAAATTAATCTTGTAATGATGCAATCGATTGGACTAAAAAAATTAAAAAATTAAAAAGATATTAAATTAATTATGCTTAGCTCGTTAATTCACTATGTGGAATATTTATTCCAGATCCTTGTCCTTGCAATATATACTTCTTATGTTTTATGTACCACACATGACACACGAATTAATTATAGTGACGATAACTAATTTTATAGGTTACTAGTTTATTTTTCAGCGGGTGAAGACAAAGTCCGTATCAGTTTACGTACGTACACAATTATAATTCGTCAAATTCAAAACATTGATCAATTTACTAATCATTGCTTGTGGAATAATTAACTTACTCACCAAATACAAGAATTACTAAAAAAAATATTATCCTCACAGAAATTTCCCACTTTATTTCCTTCCCAAATTTCCCGGACAAGTACACTAAAAAACTGGAAATCTTTGATTTATTCAAACCCTAACCAACTAATTATTAACACCCCTCTCAATTAATAATATATTTGGGGTTGAGGACTTACCCTAGCAGTAAATCCCCCAACTCCCGATATTTAGGTTGGGGTTCGAATCCCCACCCAGCCCCCTATCCATCCCCTTTGTAATTTGTATGGCATGTGCTCTACTACCCCTTTCAGGCTTTTAATGGCTCCTCAAAAGAAATAAAATAATAATATATTTGATATCCATTTCACCTATAAATAGTTCTCCTCCATACATCCGAGAATCACCATCACATTGTAATAACTATTCGTCAATCATTAGTTCATTACATCCAAACCACACCTATGGCAAGACTATACACTACTTTGCTCTTTATTTCCTTCCTTGAATCCTCCATTTTTGCTATTTCCAATGCACAATCCCACGCTCCTACACGAAAGGAGAAGTCCGCGGTCCTCCATTTCTACATCCAGGATGCCCTTGGCGGCCCCAACGCCACCTTATGGGAGGTTGCACGCGCACAAGTCACGGGGAATTCTCGAACACAGTTCGGGCAAGTTAGTGTCTTGGACGACAAAATCACGGTCAAGCCTGACCGAAACTCGACAGAGCTAGGGCGGGCACAAGGGCTCATTGCATCCGCGGGTTTAGAGGAGTCATCGCTGTCGATGAGCTTGAACTTTGTTTTCACGTCGGGGAAGTACAATGGGAGCTCCTTGTGCATATTGGGGAGGAACCCGATTGACCAAAAGGACCGGGAGATTCCGGTGGTTGGAGGGACCGGAACCTTCCGGATGGCCCGAGGGTATTCGATTTCAAATACTTATTCTTATGATCCTGTTGAGAATTATGGGGTTTTGGAGTATACGGTGTATGTATACTATTATTGATAGATAGTATGTATAAATGTGTTTCACTCCATCATACGGTGTATTGAATAAATAATGTTGTTGTTCTTTAGTTGGTATACACTTAATTGTAGTATTCGTCCCATTAATTTTGTCTACCTTTTCTTTCTAGGATGGCCCAATAAAAATTGTCACTTCCTATTTTTTTTAACAAAAATAGAATCTTAATTGCTCCTCACATCTCATTAAAAGAGACCACTTTATTTTTTGCACAAAGTCCAATATATTTGTTTAATCGTTAATATATCAAAATGGGTATAATAATAAAAATTATATAAAATACACATTCTAAACCTATACAGTTAGATGATTCTAATATATATATAAAATTATATAAAATATATAAAATTCGGGTCTTGTTAGAATCGTATTATCATGTAGTTTTAGAATGTGTATTTTATATATTTTTTTGTTATACATATTTTGAGATATTAACGGTTAAAAAATGCATTGAATTGTGTGTAAAAATCAAACAAAACAAGTTAAATGAGACGGAGAGTACTAAATGGTGCCTTAAATTAATTATTGTAAAACTCATTTCGTCTTCTACTGAAATTTTCAGTATATCTGAAACTGATTTTAATATCAATGAATTAATAAATATTAAAAAAATGAGCCCCAAATAATTAAAATTCAACCCTAATGTTTAAATTGGATTGTGTGACCTAGCTAAAAGTTAAATAAATAAATAAATAAATCAATAAAGATCCTTCTTATGGGAATAAAATTGAAAAAAATTATAAACCTAATCTGAAAAAAAAAATAGAAAGAAGGAATTTTCCATTTCTCTTCGAAAACTTGTTCAGCTATCTTTATGTGATGGTTAACATTTTCATTTTCCCCTGTCATCGTGATTCTTTTTCATTTTTATAGCATTCTTTGTGCTCTTGTTAAGTTTGTCCTAATTTCAGTTCCATGGCCATATCCTTATTTTAGTTTATTTGGTTTGGCACTGTTAGTATTTGTACACTTTTAATTTGTTTTCTGCTCTTCTTTCACTTTGCTGTTGTTTTATTATTGCACACTTTCGACCCAATTCGTTGGCTGCAATATGATATTGAACTGGAAATGAAAATAATATGTTTTGGTAATAATGTTTTGGTGGACAAGTGAAGTAGGTAATCACTTTCCTAGGAAAAGTAGTAGTAGTAGTTATTTGATAATCTTACGACCATATCCTACTAAAAATGCATAAGATCGTTGCAAGACTTTAAAACTATAGTGGAGGTAGAATAATATCATTATGATTATAAGATCCTACCATTCACACCAATTTTGCTATAAATGTTCATCTTCAATTCGATGACCGGTTAATATTTTGACCTCAAAGTAACTTTTGTACTTTAATTTTGAAAACATAATATACACGTGTGTTTGATGTTTAATTGATATACACCTTGGAAGATCAGTAAAACACACAAAATAATAGTACTAATATTTTTACCTGATAGTATTCATAATTGCTTATATATTTTGTTCTAATTTAATAGGATCTTAAGATTCATCATACAATACCGATTTTGCAAAAATAAAAACAATCCTATCAAAGATCTCCATCTCGAAAACCTTAATTATATTTTTGCTATTTCTTTTCTTCGTCAAATGTTGTTGAATGTAATTTTGTTAGTTTTCTTTCTGGAAAATACGAGGAACGGAAGCTTTGTCTGAATCGTGAATGGGGAGAGGGGAAAAAAAAAGAAAAAAGAAAAAAAAATACATCCAAAAAAGATAGACAGCTAACCAAAAATTAAAGAAGTTGGTGACACTTGCTAGGATAGACATACATATACAAAATTCTCGACTCATTTAGGTCAACAAATTGCACTGAAATGGTTGCGACTAATAATTAATCATGAACAACTATTACTGTTTTTATTTTATTTGAATTTATTTTTACTGGCTTGGTGATTATTTTGGTTCGCACTATAGAAATCCTACGCCCTCTGCTATTACACATTTAGTATTGGGAAATTTGATTTGAGTATTTTTTACATCCTAACTACTTTCGGAATGTGATTGGATGAAAATTCCAATAAATTGGTCAAATCCCTCTTCGGCTCACTATATATCATCTTATCAATCCTTTGCAATTTGTACACTACAAGAAAAAACCTCTCTAGTGACCGGTATCTACGAGCGTCAAGGTGCGGTCGGTACGAACGATCGAATCAGAGACCGTATTGTGATGGTGGGCAATCTAACGACTGGCCTAACGACCGGGCCTGGATCGCTCTGGTGGGCTTAAAATCTATGACCGTCTTAACGACGGCATATTTGACGGTCGTTGACAACGGTCAACGACCGCAAGCGACCGCAACAGTCAACGACCGTCTCCGCGACCGCAAGCGACGGTCGCGAACCTAGGGTTATATTATTCCCCTTTCACCTGCTGTAAAATCACAATAGAGAGCAGACCGTTGTGGCGATTTTTACATTCCCCGCGTGACTCCAATACCTCCGACTCCAAGCGACGGTCTGCTCTGGTCGTTGACAACGGTCAACGACCGTCTCCGCGACCGCAAGCGACGGTCGCGAACCTAGGGTTATATTATTCCCCTTTCACCTGCTGTAAAATCACAATAGAGAGCAGACCGTTGTGGCGATTTTTACATTCCCCGCGTGACTCCAATACCTTATACCTCCGACTCCGACCACTGCCCCTCCGTCGCGACACACCGGCGACGAGCTCCGAGCCACCCTCCGACCCAGACATCCTCGGCACTCCTACGAAGAACGGCCCCTGTTCGCGGCTCCAAGCGGAGTACCACCGCCCAAACCTGCCGACTCCGTGTAGGACGAATGCCGCCGCCTCCGTGCATCCCTTGAGCATTAAAAGTCTCCGGAAGAACCCCGGCGCCTCGTATTTTGAAGTGCCCAGCCGGAGACCACAGTTTACATCTTGGTTATAGGTAACAATAGTTCGACTCTTACATTCTAATCTCTTTTGGAATTGTAATCTTGCAGTAGAATTAAGCATTGGTTTCGGAATTGAATCTGTAGAAGTTGAATTTTTTTTTGTATTTTAATTTTTTGCTTGCTGTTGATCGTTTTCCCCATTTCCATGTTGATGGTTGTTCTACTGTTATTTGGGAATGTGCTGTGAATCTTGGTTTTGTGAGTTAGGATTAAGATTGTTGCAATTTTAAAGTTTGTGGTGCTGTTTTCCCATATTTGGATTGTTTGGGGTGTTGGTTTTGCTCTTTGGTTCCATTATTCTTTAGCAAATTCATGGCAGTAAATAGTTCATTTTTGTGGAGTTTTTTGGAGCTGTTTGCTGTTAGGATATTTAGTAAAGTAATGGTTGTATTGCTGTTAGAGTTCAAATATGAGATGGGTTTGCAGGTTAAGATTTTTTTAAAGTCTAACTTTTTTGAACAAAATATGAGACTTCGTATTGAAATTGTGAATTCTTTGTGGGTTAACATATTTGAGTTAATTAGCATGCTTTACTGAAACTTCATAGTTGATTCTTTCCAGTAGAATTTCCGGATCTCATAAGGGAAGAGATGGAAGGATCGGGAAGAGATACATCAGCAAATTTCCTTAATTCAGTATTACAAGGTACACGAAATCAATCTATTTGCTATGCATCATATTTTTTTTGTTGTTTTGATGGTGTTGGACTGTGGGGGTGATGGTTTTGCTATTGAAGAACACATACTGAATGTTTTTCAGTATTCAACATTCGACATTCATCAGTAGTTGTTATGAACATTGGTAAAGGCTGTTCTTGGATTTGTGAGCATTGGTAAAGGCTGTTCTTGGATTTTTTTTATTTTTTTTATTTTTGCTGTTATAAACATTTTTTTGCAGATTTGTAGTTGAGATTTGTGTGACTGAATTTTGATTTCTGAATTGTAGTTGAGATTAGGAATAAGGCAGGAAGTTACATGAGGAGATCGTGACATGAATTGGTTGCTAAACTGAAATTAGAACTGTAACTGCTGAGAATAGAACTGATGTTGTGTTTGGAAGAATGCAGATAGGGTCCTTAATTTGTGATCCCTAATGGATACATTAGTAATATGGAAATTGAATGTGGAATTGTGATTTGACTAAACAGGAAATAGAATCATATGGTGATTTGAGAATAGTAATTAAGAACAAGGTTTTGAATGTAAAGCTAGCTAGCAATCTTTTTATTTTGAGCACTTTGATGTAGAGCCGAATTATATATGACAGATTGATTTATGGGAAAAGAAATGAGATGAACTTAGTTTTAAAAATAAAATTCAGTTAATGGGATTAAATTCATCTCCCTGTAGAATTAAGACGTTGTAACAATCTATTTCTCTAAACATAGCCGAATTAAGACGTTGTAAAAATAATGTTTTCGTTTAAGCATTTTACCTCTATCTTAAAATTCAGTTAGATAATGGAGCGCAGTTGGATGTACCGCCCACGCGGCGGGGAGCTAACACCTGAATTCAAGCAAGGCGTGAAATCCTTTCTTCGGGTTTGTCGTGCAAACCCCGAATGTGATATAGTAGAGGGATGATACGGTGTCCTTGTGCAAGATGTAAGAATAGATGTTATTTATCAGATAAGGAAATACTAGGACACCTGTACAGGAAAGGATTTGTAGAAAATTACGAGCGATGGACTTGTCATGAAGAGCCACACAACTTTCGCCCTCTTTATGATGATGAAGCACCGTCGGGAGGTGCAACAGATAATTCAAACGACTACAGACAGATAGTAATTGATGGAATGGGGTATGGATTTCCCAATGACTTCCCAAATAACGTAGATGATGAGCCTATGCCCCCTGAGGAACCCAACCCACAAGAAAAATTGTTTTATGACATGTTGAATGCAACGGACAAGGATTTGTGGCCTGGATGTAAGAAAATGACATTATTGTCAACAGTTGCAAGGTTGTTAAACATTAAATCGGAGCACAATCTATCTGAAAGATGCTTCGATACCTTATGTCAGCTCATGATTGATACACTGCCAGAGGAGCACTCAATGGCTAAGAGTTTCTACGAGGCAAAGAAACTTCTTGAGGGCCTTGGATTGCCCGTTAAGAAAATTGATTGTTGTGATAAAGGTTGTATGTTGTATTGGAGGGACGATGTGGCCTTACAGAACTGTAAGTTTTGCCATAGGCTGAGATATAAAGTTTCTAGCAATGGATCACAAGTTGCAGTCAGTTATATGTTCTATTTCCCTTTAAAGAACATATTGAAACAATTGTATTCATCGGAGGCGACTGTGAAATACATGACATGGCATGTAGGGCATGACCATGGGGGTACTGGTGAGATGTGTCATCCATGCGACTCCAAAGCATGGAAACACTTTGACAACATTCATCTCGATTTCGGTTCGGAGGGACGAAATGTGAGGTTAGGGCTGTGCACCGATGGTTTCCAACCGTTCGGTCAATCAGGGGCCCAATACTCTTATTGGCCCGTTCTATTGACACTGTACAACCTCCCCCCAGGTATGTGTATGATGGATGAGTATATATTCTTGACGGCCATAGTACCTGGCAAATCGAGTCCAAAACAAAGGATTGACGTGTACCTACAACCGTTGATTGAAGAGCTACTGGAGTTGTGGGACGTCGGGATCACCACATACGATGCATATAGTAAACAAAACTTTCAGATGAAGGCGGCACTGATGTGGACAATTGGAGATTTTCCAGCGTATGCAATGTTTTCTGGTTGGAGTACCTACGGGAAAACTACATGCCCGGTCTGTATGGAAAGAACTGAGTCTATACGACTGAAGGAGGGTGGGAAACAGTCGTGGTTTGATTCGCATTGGAAGTTCCTGCCTAGAGACCATCCATTTAGATCAGATAAGGCCAGATTTATAAAGGATCGGGTAGAGCAAGGGCTTCCGCCAACCATTAAAAGTGGGGAAGATGTGTTGGTGGACATAGAGACACATGATCTTAAGCGTGTCTTTGAAATGGGTAGTGAGGAAGCAAACACAACCATCAGCAAGACTTGTGGTTGGAAAAAGAGGAGTATATTCTGGGATCTACCATATTGGAAGTCAAATTTGGTCCGTCACAACTTGGATGTCATGCATATCGAGAAAAATGTGTTTAAGAATGTCTTCAACACTGTGATGGATGTACAAAGGAAAACAAAGGACAATGCTAAAGCACGTGAGGACATTGTTACTCTGTGTAATAGGCCTAAATTGCATAGGGATGCCCGAACCGGAAGATATCCAAAGGCAGTATACACAATGGACAAGGATAAGAGAGACGTATTTCTGAAGTGGGTGGCAGGCTTGAAGTTTCCAGATGGGTGTGTTTCGAACTTGGGTAGATGTGTGGACACGAATAAACACAGGATGTTTGGTATGAAGAGCCATGATTGTCATGTCTTCTTGCAACGTCTCCTTCCCATCGGATGGAGAGAATTACTACCAGTGACCGTGTGGGAGGCAATAACAGAATTGAGTAATGTGTTTCGTGCGTTAACTGCAAAAACCATTAAAGTACATGAAATGGAGAGATTGGGGTTAGACATTCCAGTAGTACTTTGCAAACTAGAAACCATTTTTCCACCAGCATTCTTCGATTGTATGGAGCATCTTCCTGTCCACCTGCCTTATGAAGCTAGTGTTGCTGGTCCAGTTCAGTTCAGATGGATGTATCCCTATGAAAGGTACGAATACAAAAAATTAATGACATATAAAGTTACAACGGCATTTTCAATATGACTAAGACATTATTTTGTACTGATTATTTATTCAAGGTACATGAACCGATTAAAGCGTACAGTTAGCAATAAGGCACACGTTGAAGGGTCTATCTGCAACGCTTATCTCGTGCGAGAGGCATCATTTTCTTGTTCTCATTACTTTGAGAAGCATGTGTTCACACGTGAGAGAAATGTGCCAAGAAATGACGATGGTGGTTGCCCGTTCGATGATGATAGGCTTATTAGTGTTTTTAAATTAGGAGGACGTGCACAGGGTAGGTCCAAAATAAGGCGGATGACCGAGCAAGAGTTAAAGACCGCCCACAATTATGTGCTCCTAAATTGCACAGAAACAAAACCGTATATCGAGTAAGTACTTTGTATTTCTTATTTTTGCCATTCATTTATGCTATATTCTAAATTAAACATCTTTATGAATTATAGGTTGTTCCACCAACATATGCGTTCTATTAATCCTCGGATTACTGTTCCTGAGCTCTCAGCTGCCATGTCTAACCACTTTCCGAAATGGTTTGAGGAGTACTTAGTGGAACACCCGCCCGATATACCGTGTTTGTTCGAACTTGCACAAAGACCACTTCCCATAGCTCAATCATTTCCCATGTATTTTGTAAATGGGATGAAACTTCACACCGAAAACCATGGTAGTCGTCGAACCACTTACAATAGTGGAGTGTGCATTACGGGGGAATCTCGTGATTTCTTCGGTATCATCGAAGAGATTTTAGTGCTAGAGTACCCTGCATTGCCTTTCAAGCAAATTGCATTCTTCAAGTGTAAATGGTTTGACACTCGCGAGGGAATTGGAACGCGTACTTATGAGAATTACAAGATAGTTGGGGTGAATCAGACCAAAAATTTGCCCTACTATGACCCATTCATATTTGCCACCCAAGCTGAACAAGTGTGTTATGTTCAATTTCCAACGAACAGACCAAATGCTAGGACTCGTGATTGGTTGGTTGTATGTAAAATTAAGCCTAGGGGTGCGATTATGATAATGGCCAAAATTGTCTATTATTTCCAATCCATTTCCGTGTCTGAGACGGACATTTTGATCGTATTCTCATCTTATTTCAATAAGAAAGCAGTTGAATTCGACAGATTGATGCAAGTTTGTAAGAATAATAAGCTGGTAAAGAAAGACACAAAAATATGCAATTTTAATTGCATTTGTGTTAGAAAAATCCAAAAAACATGAAAAAAGGAAAAAGAAAAGAAAAAGGAATAGAAAGATGGGCAAAAGAATAATATAGCCCACAAAAATCAAAAAGATGGGAAAAAGAATGAAAATCCCACAAATTGAAATTTTGGTTAAGTGTTGAAGATGATAATGGCCAGAAATGACCATTATTTTCAATCCATTTCCGTGTCTGAAACGGGAATTTGATCGCATTCCGATCTTATATTAAATAAGAAAGCAGTTGAATTGGACTGATTTATGCATAATTGTAAAAATATTGAGCTGGTATGAAAAATGCATAAATATGTAATTTTATTACACATTTATGTTAGAAAAATCCAAAAATATGAGAAAAAGAAAAGAAAAGAAAAAGGAAGCAAAAAGATGGGAAAAGAAATGGAAAACCCACAAAAAAGTTGATTTTACAGGATACTACGACGCTAGACGCAACTACGGCGCTAAGCATGGATAGCGCCGTAGCATTGGTCTAGCGCCGTAGGAGGAAACTGAAGCTGATAATTGAAGAAAGGAGGACGGCGCAAAACATGGATAGCGTCGTAAGCAAGGATAGCGTCGTAAGCTGTCCATTCAGAAACAAAGAAGTGTCTTCGGGATGGAAGACTACGACGCTATACCTATAGCGCCGTAGTAGGATAGCGCCGTACCCAGCTATAGCGCCGTACTGAGCCTCAGAATTCAAATTACAAGGCCTGGGGGCCCATGGGCCTAGGGTTTCCCACCTATATAAGGACCAGTTGACTCCAATGATCAGATTCATTCCAGAAAACATTCAAACTTGGAGACAACCTAGTGTTCTTGAGAGGTGTAGGTTAGTTAGGTAGTTAGGTTTTTATTTTTTTGTATTATTTACATTTCTGCCTTAGATTAGACTTTTTAATGTTTAGATTAGTGGTCCTCTTAGAGTTTGCAAACCTTAGTTAGCCACTGTTTATATTATTTACAAGCTTTGTTGACTTTTATTAAGGCTTGAAATACTCAAATGATGAGTATTAGCAAGCCATTTCTTATAAATGGGAAGTTAATCACAAAAAGAGTCCCAAAATCATGAAATGGACATGAGTCCATGGATTTAATGCTTTGTTTTTGGTTTCATGACCACTTGGTCATTTTCTTTTACTGTTTTATGTGGGTTTGTATTTTCACTATTGTTTGTGGAATTTCATGCATGATGTGTTGGTTAAAAACCCTAACTTAGGTTTAAGGTTCATTTGTGCTTTATTTTTACTGTTATTTGAGTTTTCCTTGCACTTTATTTTATTTTCATAACTGTTAATGCTTTCCCTTATCTCCCTTCTTGCATAAGTGAACCATGAACTTGAAAATAGGGTTAGCAATCGCATAGATTACATCACCCGAACAACAACATGTTTCTGGGCTAGCTACGACGCTAACTGCCCTACGGCGCTATCCTATGATAGCGTCGTAAGTGAGGTTTAGCGCCGTAGTTGCCCAGAAATTGAACAAAAATTTGCCCTACGGCACTACACCAACGACGCTATCCTAGGATAGCGTCGTAATTTTTGTCTAGCGCCGTAGGCCCCCAAAATACTTAATCCTTCACAAAACCCACTTACGACGCTATACCTACGACGCTATCCTAGGATAGCGTCGTCATTTAGTGTATAGCGCCGTACCCTCCAATTTCATCAACACTTCTTAACATTCTCCCTACGACGCTATCATTACGGCGCTATCCTTGGAAAGCGCCGTAATGCTTGCCTAGCGTCGTAGTTGGCATCTTCTTGCCAAATTTTCCATTTCTCCGTTTTCTCACTTAATTAATTGAACCTTTATGTTAATATTTTGAGGTTGAAATTCAATGATCTCAACCCATGATCAATTTAATATAAGGAACTTTGTTCAATTGACCATTAAAAAACTCTTCTACAAAAAATTAAACTCTAATGATCTAAGTATATAATCCGGACTGTAATTATTTAATTATGGAATGAGTGATTATTTAGACATAATGAGTAATTATGGAATAATTTCCATACCATTGCATGAGAAACCAATGTCTCTTATACAAGATGACTCAAAAATATTTTCTTTTATTTATTTTGTCTTTACCCGTGTTGTGTGAAACAGCTAGTAAGAGATATAACAGATTAATGTTGGCAGGTATTCCCATACGGATAACTAGCTCGTGGTCTGTATATTAATTACTAGATGTTATATTTTGCATGGTCCGGATAGTGGTCGGTGGAAGCCTTGGCGGTTCGTCCATCCAGGATTATAATAGCTGCTCAGCTGACCCCTATCCGGATACAGTTTCTTTTTCTTTATCTTAATTTCAAACCTGAATTTTGAGCTGTAATATTATCAAACGGTGTCGATCAACATTGTTTGAATAGTATTACAGTGAGAAAACATGTAGGTTTTTCTCCCATTTCACAGATAGTAGGAGTCTTGATGATAGCGATCACTGTCATTAAGATCTTCTGCTGTCTAAGATCATCCCACCTGGAATAGTCGGGACCCGGATAGCAGATGTTTGCAGTCCGGATTATCCTGATTATTTTTGTCATCTTTTTAGCCAGAATAAATTCTTCTCATCTCCGGCTATCTCATCTCTGTGTCTCACTTCTGTCTAAACCCGCCTTATATTTTGGGTTATTTAATTTTACACTTCTTTATAGATTTATGCATGATATTATTATGTAGATATTGTGGTCAATATTATTTTGAGATCCTTCCCTTGGACATGGAAGTCTTGATTTTAATCAGATGATTCACAATAAATTTCCAACAAAAATTCATTTATAAAATCCGGATCTAAGTAAGGGATAAATTCCTTAGTTATGACTAACTCATATCCGACTGGGGGTTGATTTTGGGAAATTAGAAGCAGAGTCAGCAATTAGGTCTCACCTAGACTGAAAGGATCTGTGTTTTAATTGAGAGTTTAGTACCTGTTTAGGGAATGATTTTCAACATCTATTATTTTCCAGAATTGCTATTTATTGGGAATCTAGTCTTAATTAACGCACCGAGATGGGATCCACTTGGATTCAAATACAGTGTGTTAGATAATTCTAGAGGAACAATACATAGGGCTTGGTTATTTTCTAAGATAGAGTTGAGTATTCTTTCAACTGCTAGCCTCTTCTTCCAATGCCTATTTTTGAGTCCTGAGTGAGTGCATCCAGAATGAACTAATTTATTAGTTTGTTTCATTAGTTTGTATCTCATAACCACCCGACGGGAAGTGAACACTGCGAGCGGTTCACCGAGAATAGGGAATTCTTGATCCACACCCGGTCATTCCGACTGGGGGCTTTCTTTTACTACCAGGGTCAGACTTTCAAAAACCTCCGAGTGATAGGATTTTAAATGCTTTCTTTATCGCTTTCTTTAAATGCTTTCATTAGAGGTCACTCGGTTGTATTGAGAGTTGTGTAACTGCTACTAGGACTGAGAGTTAAGGGATAGTTCAGGGCTTGATTAGAATCTTTGGGTGTGACATGGGGGAATGATGGCAGTACTTGACACTTCAATAAGTGAATTGTCGGGTGTTGCTTGTCCACCACAGATGGCTGACATACTCTCGCAAGGCGTTGCAAGAGGAGTTATAAGTTTGTGGTATCTTAGAGTTTGTTTTCTTAAGAGCATGTAAACTCTTACTGTAAGTACCTGTCTGTTAAAGGGAACATGATATAGAGAGCATGAGAATTAGCTAACTGAAAGGATTACCCCAAGCTAAGATCTGCGTATTAAAATGGAAGTTTAATTATGTTTCATCTGAATCTTGTCCAATTTTTATATTTTCTCTCCTGTCCCTTCTGTCTTATTTTAAATCTGCTTTCTTAGAATAATCTTAACCGCTTTCTTAGATTAATTTTATCGCTTCCTTAGATTAAATTTAATTCGCTTTCTAGAATAGCTTTATCTGCTTTATTTAATCGCTTTCATAGTTTAGATTTAAATTCTGTCAAGTAGTTGATAGTCAAAACACAAACTTGAATTGAGTAACCGAGTGGAAAATCTTAGTAAACGACGTGGGCCCTGCTTCTATCGCACATCCTCCAGTGAACGATCCGGTCTTACTATAAATTACTGCAATTTTTGACACCGTGCACTTTCGGGCCACAGTTTCTAAACACGAGTAATAAAAACGTGACAACCTATAAATATATCCCTAATCCCAATTCCGCCATCATAAATTGGTTTCATTAAATAAAATCGAAAGCCAGGATTATGATTTTTCAAAATATACTCATACAGTGGGAATGCGCCAAAAGTTTCATGGCACGATTCTTCATGACATGAGATTGTGGTGAGTTTTATGATGCAAATTGCCAGGGACCTTCAGTGTGATAGACTGAAGGTCAAGATTGAACTATCTATCCCGGCTGCACCGTGAAAGTTGTCAAAAGTTTCATGTCAGGGAGGTTCACAGCGCAAGTTGAAATCAGAGTACCCCACATGGGTAGTAAAAAGTGAAATATATCCTTAAACCCCTTGCCCATGAATCATAACTCTTTCATTTAATAAATTTAACCTGGGATATTTTAGAAAATACTCGTGTGCGGAAATTGTCAAAAGTTTCATGGCGCCGTTGCCGGGGAGGATGCAGCGTCACTTATTAAGAGAATTACACTCCTGATTACTCATAGCTAGTTAGTGTAGTTTGTTTATTTATTTATTTATAGCAGAACAGAGAAGTACCCTCAAATTAATTAAACATTTAGAATACTAAGACTCTAAATGTGAGGATGTTGATTTGAGGAGAAAACCTAACCTATTGGGTATTTATTTGTCTTGCAGGAAATTTCGAACCACCAAAAAGAGGGATGCAGAAAAATCAAGCAGAAAACCAGGTTCCCGGTTGGATTAAGTCCATGAATTTGAGAAAATGATTTCGGAAATTAAAGCAATTTAAAGTCCGAAATAATTTTTGCAAACAAATGGAATTAATCCAACCTATTTTATGAAAGTGTAATTATTAAGTTAGCCCATTAACACTGCAAAAATGTTCTGGACTAAAAATTTCCTAAGTCCAAAACAATAAAACCAACTGAGGCCCAATTTCATCTACTCAGGCCCAGTCCGCGTAAATTTTTGAAAATTTTCAAAATTTTCAAAATTGAAGTGCAGCTTCATCCCGCTCTCAGCTACGACGCTATTCTCACCTACGATGCTATCCTAGGATAGCGCCGTAGTGATGGGATAGCGCCGTAGGGCACTTCCCACTCTCTTTTATCTATATCTCCCTACGACGCAGTCCTTGAGAACGGCGCTATCCTAGGATAGCGCCGTACTGAAGGTACAGCGCCGTAGTACTCCCTCTTCTCTCCACCGCCTTACGGCGCAATCCATTACTACGACGCTATCCTCGGATAGCGCCGTAGTATCCCTTTTTCCCTTATTTTCTATCTACGACGCTGAACAAGGCCTACGGCGCTAGGATAGCGCCGCAAGTCAAGTATAGCGCCGTAGCCCCTTTTCCCCCTTATTATAAACAACCCATTCGTCTTCTTCCCCCATTCCCACACTTCCAGTTTCAAAACCACTTCCAAAACCCCTCTTACGAACGAACGCAGAGTTCATTCGCAACACAAAACCACCAAAATCCGAGGGAAACTCTGCCAAAATTTCGTAAAACCACTCGCCATGGCATCTCCGTCGTCTTCCCAAACCGAGAAGCCCTGGTAAGTTCCCCATTTTCA
>JAOANR010000063.1:0-10000 GCA_030278955.1 Hygrophila difformis | reverse complement strand
CCCCCCCCCCCCCCCCCCACCCCCCCCCCCCCCCCCCCCCCCCCACCCCCCCCCCCCCCCCCCCCCCCCCCCCCCCCCCCCCCCCCCCCCCCCCCCCCCCCCCCCCCCCCCCCCCCCCCCCCCCCCCCCCCCCCCCCCCCCCCCCCCCCCCCCCCCCCCTCCCCCCCCCCCCCCCCCCCCCCCCCCCCCCCCCCCCCCCCCCCCCCCCCCCCCCCCCCCCCCCCCCCCCCCCCCCCCCCCCCCCCCCCCCCCCCCCCCCCCCCCCCCCCCCCCCCCCCCCCCCCCCCCCCCCCCCCCCCCCCCCCCCCCCCCCCCCCCCCCCCCCCCCCCCCCCCCCCCCCCCCCCCCCCCCCCCCCCCCCCCCCCCCCCCCCCCCCCCCCCCCCCCCCCCCCCCCCCCCCCCCCCCCCCCCCCCCCCCCCCCCCCCCCCCCCCCCCCCCCCCCCCCCCCCCCCCCCCCCCCCCCCCCCCCCCCCCCCCCCCCTCCCCCCCCCCCCCCCCCCCCCCCCCCCCCCCCCCCCCCCCCCCCCCCCCCCCCCCCCCCCCCCCCCCCCCCCCCCCCCCCCCCCCCCCCCCCCCCCCCCCCCCCCCCCCCCCCCCCCCCCCCCCCCCCCCCCCCCCCCCCCCCCCCCCCCCCCCCCCCCCCCCCCCCCCCCCCCCCCCCCCCCCCCCCCCCCCCCCCCCCCCCCCCCCCCCCCCCCCCCCCCCCCCCCCCCCCCCCCCCCCCCCCCCCCCCCCCCCCCCCCCCCCCCCCCCCCCCCCCCCCCCCCCCCCCCCCCCCCCCCCCCCCCCCCCCCCCCCCCCCCCCCCCCCCCCCCCCCCCCCCCCCCCCCCCCCCCCCCCCCCCCCCCCCCCTCCCCCCCCCCCCCCCCCCCCCCCCCCCCCCCCCCCCCCCCCCCCCCCCCCCCCCCCCCCCCCCCCCCCCCCCCCCCCCCCCCCCCCCCCCCCCCCCCCCCCCCCCCCCCCCCCCCCCCCCCCCCCCCTCCCCCCCCCCCCCCCCCCCCCCCCCCCCCCCCCCCCCCCCCCCCCCCCCCCCCCCCCCCCCCCCCCCCCCCCCCCCCCCCCCCCCCCCCCCCCCCCCCCCCCCCCCCCCCCCCCCCCCCCCCCCCCCCCCCCCCCCCCCCCCCCCCCCCCCCCCCCCCCCCCCCCCCCCCCCCCCCCCCCCCCCCCCCCCCCCCCCCCCCCCCCCCCCCCCCCCCCCCCCCCCCCCCCCCCCCCACCCCCCCCCCCCCCCCCCCCCCCCCCCCCCCCCCCCCCCCCCCCCCCCCCCCCCCCCCCCCCCCCCCCCCCCCCCCCCCCCCCCCCCCCCCCCCCCCCCCCCCCCCCCCCCCCCCCCCCCCCCCCCCCCCCCCCCCCCCCCCCCCCCCCCCCCCCCCCCCCCCCCCCCCCCCCCCCCCCCCCCCCCCCCCCCCCCCCCCCCCCCCCCCCCCCCCCCCCCCCCCGCCCCCCCCCCCCCCCCCCCCCCCCCCCCCCCCCCCCCCCCCCCCCCCCCCCCCCCCCCCCCCCCCCCCCCCCCCCCCCCCCCCCCCCCCCCCCCCCCCCCCCCCCCCCCCCCCCCCCCCCCCCCCCCCCCCCCCCCCCCCCCCCCCCCCCCCCCCCCCCCCTCCCCCCCCCCCCCCCCCCCCCCCCCCCTCCCCCCCCCCCCCCCCCCCCCCCCCCCCCCCCCCCCCCCCCCCCCCCCCCCCCCCCCCCCCCCCCCCCCCCCCCCCCCCCCCCCCCCCCCCCCCCCCCCCCCCCCCCCCCCCCCCCCCCCCCCCCCCCCCCCCCCCCCCCCCCCCCCCCCCCCACCCCCCCCCCCCCCCCCCCCCCCCCCCCCCCCCCCCCCCCCCCCCCCCCCCCCCCCCCCCCCCCCCCCCCCCCCCCCCCCCCCCCCCCCCCCCCCCCCCCCCCCCCCCCCCCCCCCCCCCCCCCCCCCCCCCCCCCCCCCCCCCCCCCCCCCCCCCCCCCCCCCCCCCCCCCCCCCCCCCCCCCCCCCCCCCCCCCCCCCCCCCCCCCCCCCCCCCCCCCCCCCCCCCCCCCCCCCCCCCCCCCCCCCCCCCCCCCCCCCCCCCCCCCCCCCCCCCCCCCCCCCCCCCCCCCCCCCCCCCCCCCCCCCCCCCCCCCCCCCCCCCCCCCCCCCCCCCCCCCCCCCCCCCCCCCCCCCCCCCCCCCCCCCCCCCCCCCCCCCCCCCCCCCCCCCCCCCCCCCCCCCCCCCCCCCCCCCCCCCCCCCCCCCCCCCCCCCCCCCCCCCCCCCCCCCCCCCCCCCCCCCCCCCCCCCCCCCCCCCCCCCCCCCCCCCCCCCCCCCCCCCCCCCCCCCCCCCCCCCCCCCCCCCCCCCCCCCCCCCCCCCCCCCCCCCCCCCCCCCCCCCCCCCCCCCCCCCCCCCCCCCCCCCCCCCCCCCCCCCCCCCCCCCCCCCCCCCCCCCCCCCCCCCCCCCCCCCCCCCCCCCCCCCCCCCCCCCCCCCCCCCCCCCCCCCCCCCCCCCCCCCCCCCCCCCCCCCCCCCCCCCCCCCCCCCCCCCCCCCCCCCCCCCCCCCCCCCCCCCCCCCCCCCCCCCCCCCCCCCCCCCCCCCCCCCCCCCCCCCCCCCCCCCCCCCCCCCCCCCCCCCCCCCCCCCCCCCCCCCCCCCCCCCCCCCCCCCCCCCCCCCCCCCCCCCCCCCCCCCCCCCCCCCCCCCCCCCCCCCCCCCCCCCCCCCCCCCCCCCCCCCCCCCCCCCCCCCCCCCCCCCCACCCCCCCCCCCCCCCCCCCCCCCCCCCCCCCCCCCCCCCCCCCCCCCCCCCCCCCCCCCCCCCCCCCCCCCCCCCCCCCCCCCCCCCCCCCCCCCCCCCCCCCCCCCCCCCCCCCCCCCCCCCCCCCCCCCCCCCCCCCCCCCCCCCCCCCCCCCCCCCCCCCCCCCCCCCCCCCCCCCCCCCCCCCCCCCCCCCCCCCCCCCCCCCCCCCCCCCCCCCCCCCCCCCCCCCCCCCCCCCCCCCCCCCCCCCCCCCCCCCCCCCCCCCCCCCCCCCCCCCCCCCCCCCCCCCCCCCCCCCCCCCCCCCCCCCCCCCCCCCCCCCCCCCCCCCCCCCCCCCCCCCCCCCCCCCCCCCCCCCCCCCCCCCCCCCCCCCCCCCCCCCCCCCCCCCCCCCCCCCCCCCCCCCCCCCCCCCCCCCCCCCCCCCCCCCCCCCCCCCCCCCCCCCCCCCCCCCCCCCCCCCCCCCCCCCCCCCCCCCCCCCCCCCCCCCCCCCCCCCCCCCCCCCCCCCCCCCCCCCCCCCCCCCCCCCCCCCCCCCCCCCCCCCCCCCCCCCCCCCCCCCCCCCCCCCCCCCCCCCCCCCCCCCCCCCCCCCCCCCCCCCCCCCCCCCCCCCCCCCCCCCCCCCCCCCCCCCCCCCCCCCCCCCCCCCCCCCCCCCCCCCCCCCCCCCCCCCCCCCCCCCCCCCCCCCCCCCCCCCCCCCCCCCCCCCCCCCCCCCCCCCCCCCCCCCCCCCCCCCCCCCCCCCCCCCCCCCCCCCCCCCCCCCCCCCCCCCCCCCCCCCCCCCCCCCCCCCCCCCCCCCCCCCCCCCCCCCCCCCCCCCCCCCCCCCCACCCCCCCCCCCCCCCCCCCCCCCCCCCCCCCCCCCCCCCCCCCCCCCCCCCCCCCCCCCCCCCCCCCCTCCCCCCCCCCCCCCCCCCCCCCCCCCCCCCCCCCCCCCCCCCCCCCCCCCCCCCCCCCCCCCCCCCCCCCCCCCCCCCCCCCCCCCCCCCCCCCCCCCCCCCCCCCCCCCCCCCCCCCCCCCCCCCCCCCCCCCCCCCCCCCCCCCCCCCCCCCCCCCCCCCCCCCCCCCCCCCCCCCCCCCCCCCCCCCCCCCCCCCCCCCCCCCCCCCCCCCCCCCCCCCCCCCCCCCCCCCCCCCCCCCCCCCCCCCCCCCCCCCCCCCCCCCCCCCCCCCCCCCCCCCCCCCCCCCCCCCCCCCCCCCCCCCCCCCCCCCCCCCCCCCCCCCCCCCCCCTCCCCCCCCCCCCCCCCCCCCCCCCCCCCCCCCCCCCCCCCCCCCCCCCCCCCCCCCCCCCCCCCCCCCCCCCCCCCCCCCCCCCCCCCCCCCCCCCCCCCCCCCCCCCCCCCCCCCCCCCCCCCCCCCCCCCCCCCCCCCCCCCCCCCCCCCCCCCCCCCCCCCCCCCCCCCCCCCCCCCCCCCCCCCCCCCCCCCCCCCCCCCCCCCCCCCCCCCCCCCCCCCCCCCCCCCCCCCCCCCCCCCCCCCCCCCCCCCCCCCCCCCCCCCCCCCCCCCCCCCCCCCCCCCCCCCCCCCCCCCCCCCCCCCCCCCCCCCCCCCCCCCCCCCCCCCCCCCCCCCCCCCCCCCCCCCCCCCCCCCCCCCCCCCCCTCCCCCCCCCCCCCCCCCCCCCCCCCCCCCCCCCCCCCCCCCCCCCCCCCCCCCCCCCCCCCCCCCCCCCCACCCCCCCCCCCCCCCCCCCCCCCCCCCCCCCCCCCCCCCCCCCCCCCCCCCCCCCCCCCCCCCCCCCCCCCCCCCCCCCCCCCCCCCCCCCCCCCCCCCCCCCCCCCCCCCCCCCCCCCCCCCCCCCCCCCCCCCCCCCCCCCCCCCCCCCCCCCCCCCCCCCCCCCCCCCCCCCCCCCCCCCCCCCCCCCCCCCCCCCCCCCCCCCCCCCCCCCCCCCCCCCCCCCCCCCCCCCCCCCCCCCCCCCCCCCCCCCCCCCCCCCCCCCCCCCCCCCCCCCCCCCCCCCCCCCCCCCCCCCCCCCCCCCCCCCCCCCCCCCCCCCCCCCCCCCCCCCCCCCCCCCCCCCCCCCCCCCCCCCCCCCCCCCCCCCCCCCCCCCCCCCCCCCCCCCCCCCCCCCCCCCCCCCCCCCCCCCCCCCCCCCCCCCCCCCCCCCCCCCCCCCCCCCCCCCCCCCCCCCCCCCCCCCCCCCCCCCCCCCCCCCCCCCCCCCCCCCCCCCCCCCCCCCCCCCCCCCCCCCCCCCCCCCCCCCCCCCCCCCCCCCCCCCCCCCCCCCCCCCCCCCCCCCCCCCCCCCCCCCCCCCCCCCCCCCCCCCCCCCCCCCCCCCCCCCCCCCCCCCCCCCCCCCCCCCCCCCCCCCCCCCCCCCCCCCCCCCCCCCCCCCCCCCCCCCCCCCCCCCCCCCCCCCCCCCCCCCCCCCCCCCCCCCCCCCCCCCCCCCCCCCCCCCCCCCCCCCCCCCCCCCCCCCCCCCCCCCCCCCCCCCCCCCCCCCCCCCCCCCCCCCCCCCCCCCCCCCCCCCCCCCCCCCCCCCCCCCCCCCCCCCCCCCCCCCCCCCCCCCCCCCCCCCCCCCCCCCCCCCCCCCCCCCCCCCCCCCCCCCCCCCCCCCCCCCCCCCCCCCCCCCCCCCCCCCCCCCCCCCCCCCCCCCCCCCCCCCCCCCCCCCCCCCCCCCCCCCCCCCCCCCCCCCCCCCCCCCCCCCCCCCCCCCCCCCCCCCCCCCCCCCCCCCCCCCCCCCCCCCCCCCCCCCCCCCCCCCCCCCCCCCCCCCCCCCCCCCCCCCCCCCCCCCCCCCCCCCCCCCCCCCCCCCCCCCCCCCCCCCCCCCCCCCCCCCCCCCCCCCCCCCCCCCCCCCCCCCCCCCCCCCCCCCCCCCCCCCCCCCCCCCCCCTCCCCCCCCCCCCCCCCCCCCCCCCCCCCCCCCCCCCCCCCCCCCCCCCCCCCCCCCCCCCCCCCCCCCCCCCCCCCCCCCCCCCCCCCCCCCCCCCCCCCCCCCCCCCCCCCCCCCCCCCCCCCCCCCCCCCCCCCCCCCCCCCCCCCCCCCCCCCCCCCCCCCCCCCCCCCCCCCCCCCCCCCCCCCCCCCCCCCCCCCCCCCCCCCCCCCCCCCCCCCCCCCCCCCCCCCCCCCCCCCCCCCCCCCCCCCCCCCCCCCCCCCCCCCCCCCCCCCCCCCCCCCCCCCCCCCCCCCCCCCCCCCCCCCCCCCCCCCCCCCCCCCCCCCCCCCCCCCCCCCCCCCCCCCCCCCCCCCCCCCCCCCCCCCCCCCCCCCCCCCCCCCCCCCCCCCCCCCCCCCCCCCCCCCCCCCCCCCCCCTCCCCCCCCCCCCCCCCCCCCCCCCCCCCCCCCCCCCCCCCCCCCCCCCCCCCCCCCCCCCCCCCCCCCCCCCCCCCCCCCCCCCCCCCCCCCCCCCCCCCCCCCCCCCCCCCCCCCCCCCCCCCCCCCCCCCCCCCCCCCCCCCCCCCCCCCCCCCCCCCCCCCCCCCCCCCCCCCCCCCCCCCCCCCCCCCCCCCCCCCCCCCCCCCCCCCCCCCCCCCCCCCCCCCCCCCCCCCCCCCCCCCCCCCCCCCCCCCCCCCCCCCCCCCCCCCCCCCCCCCCCCCCCCCCCCCCCCCCCCCCCCCCCCCCCCCCCCCCCCCCCCCCCCCCCCCCCCCCCCCCCCCCCCCCCCCCCCCCCCCCCCCCCCCCCCCCCCCCCCCCCCCCCCCCCCCCCCCCCCCCCCCCCCCCCCCCCCCCCCCCCCCCCCCCCCCCCCCCCCCCCCCCCCCCCCCCCCCCCCCCCCCCCCCCCCCCCCCCCCCCCCCCCCCCCCCCCCCCCCCCCCCCCCCCCCCCCCCCCCCCCCCCCCCCCCCCCCCCCCCCCCCCCCCCCCCCCCCCCCCCCCCCCCCCCCCCCCCCCCCCCCCCCCCCCCCCCCCCCCCCCCCCCCCCCCCCCCCCCCCCCCCCCCCCCCCCCCCCCCCCCCCCCCCCCCCCCCCCCCCCCCCCCCCCCCCCCCCCCCCCCCCCCCCCCCCCCCCCCCCCCCCCCCCCCCCCCCCCCCCCCCCCCCCCCCCCCCCCCCCCCCCCCCCCCCCCCCCCCCCCCCCCCCCCCCCCCCCCCCCCCCCCCCCCCCCCCCCCCCCCCCCCCCCCCCCCCCCCCCCCCCCCCCCCCCCCCCCCCCCCCCCCCCCCCCCCCCCCCCCCCCCCCCCCCCCCCCCCCCCCCCCCCCCCCCCCCCCCCCCCCCCCCCCCCCCCCCCCCCCCCCCCCCCCCCCCCCCCCCCCCCCCCCCCCCCCCCCCCCCCCCCCCCCCCCCCCCCCCCCCCCCCCCCCCCCCCCCCCCCCCCCCCCCCCCCCCCCCCCCCCCCCCCCCCCCCCCCCCCCCCCCCCCCCCCCCCCCCCCCCCCCCCCCCCCCCCCCCCCCCCCCCCCCCCCCCCCCCCCCCCCCCCCCCCCCCCCCCCCCCCCCCCCCCCCCCCCCCCCCCCCCCCCCCCCCCCCCCCCCCCCCCCCCCCCCCCCCCCCCCCCCCCCCCCCCCCCCCCCCCCCCCCCCCCCCCCCCCCCCCCCCCCCCCCCCCCCCCCCCCCCCCCCCCCCCCCCCCCCCCCCCCCCCCCCCCCCCCCCCCCCCCCCCCCCCCCCCCCCCCCCCCCCCCCCCCCCCCCCCCCCCCCCCCCCCCCCCCCCCCCCCCCCCCCCCCCCCCCCCCCCCCCCCCCCCCCCCCCCCCCCCCCCCCCCCCCCCCCCCCCCCCCCCCCCCCCCCCCCCCCCCCCCCCCCCCCCCCCCCCCCCCCCCCCCCCCCCCCCCCCCCCCCCCCCCCCCCCCCCCCCCCCCCCCCCCCCCCCCCCCCCCCCCCCCCCCCCCCCCCCCCCCCCCCCCCCCCCCCCCCCCCCCCCCCCCCCCCCCCCCCCCCCCCCCCCCCCCCCCCCCCCCCCCCCCCCCCCCCCCCCCCCCCCCCCCCCCCCCCCCCCCCCCCCCCCCCCCCCCCCCCCCCCCCCCCCCCCCCCCCCCCCCCCCCCCCCCCCCCCCCCCCCCCCCCCCCCCCCCCCCCCCCCCCCCCCCCCCCCCCCCCCCCCCCCCCCCCCCCCCCCCCCCCCCCCCCCCCCCCCCCCCCCCCCCCCCCCCCCCCCCCCCCCCCCCCCCCCCCCCCCCCCCCCCCCCCCCCCCCCCCCCCCCCCCCCCCCCCCCCCCCCCCCCCCCCCCCCCCCCCCCCCCCCCCCCCCCCCCCCCCCCCCCCCCCCCCCCCCCCCCCCCCCCCCCCCCCCCCCCCCCCCCCCCCCCCCCCCCCCCCCCCCCCCCCCCCCCCCCCCCCCCCCCCCCCCCCCCCCCCCCCCCCCCCCCCCCCCCCCCCCCCCCCCCCCCCCCCCCCCCCCCCCCCCCCCCCCCCCCCCCCCCCCCCCCCCCCCCCCCCCCCCCCCCCCCCCCCCCCCCCCCCCCCCCCCCCCCCCCCCCCCCCCCCCCCCCCCCCCCCCCCCCCCCCCCCCCCCCCCCCCCCCCCCCCCCCCCCCCCCCCCCCCCCCCCCCCCCCCCCCCCCCCCCCCCCCCCCCCCCCCCCCCCCCCCCCCCCCCCCCCCCCCCCCCCCCCCCCCCCCCCCCCCCCCCCCCCCCCCCCCCCCCCCCCCCCCCCCCCCCCCCCCCCCCCCCCCCCCCCCCCCCCCCCCCCCCCCCCCCCCCCCCCCCCCCCCCCCCCCCCCCCCCCCCCCCCCCCCCCCCCCCCCCCCCCCCCCCCCCCCCCCCCCCCCCCCCCCCCCCCCCCCCCCCCCCCCCCCCCCCCCCCCCCCCCCCCCCCCCCCCCCCCCCCCCCCCCCCCCCCCCCCCCCCCCCCCCCCCCCCCCCCCCCCCCCCCCCCCCCCCCCCCCCCCCCCCCCCCCCCCCCCCCCCCCCCCCCCCCCCCCCCCCCCCCCCCCCCCCCCCCCCCCCCCCCCCCCCCCCCCCCCCCCCCCCCCCCCCCCCCCCCCCCCCCCCCCCCCCCCCCCCCCCCCCCCCCCCCCCCCCCCCCCCCCCCCCCCCCCCCCCCCCCCCCCCCCCCCCCCCCCCCCCCCCCCCCCCCCCCCCCCCCCCCCCCCCCCCCCCCCCCCCCCCCCCCCCCCCCCCCCCCCCCCCCCCCCCCCCCCCCCCCCCCCCCCCCCCCCCCCCCCCCCCCCCCCCCCCCCCCCCCCCCCCCCCCCCCCCCCCCCCCCCCCCCCCCCCCCCCCCCCCCCCCCCCCCCCCCCCCCCCCCCCCCCCCCCCCCCCCCCCCCCCCCCCCCCCCCCCCCCCCCCCCCCCCCCCCCCCCCCCCCCCCCCCCCCCCCCCCCCCCCCCCCCCCCCCCCCCCCCCCCCCCCCCCCCCCCCCCCCCCCCCCCCCCCCCCCCCCCCCCCCCCCCCCCCCCCCCCCCCCCCCCCCCCCCCCCCCCCCCCCCCCCCCCACCCCCCCCCCCCCCCCCCCCCCCCCCCCCCCCCCCCCCCCCCCCCCCCCCCCCCCCCCCCCCCCCCCCCCCCCCCCCCCCCCCCCCCCCCCCCCCCCCCCCCCCCCCCCCCCCCCCCCCCCCCCCCCCCCCCCCCCCCCCCCCCCCCCCCCCCCCCCCCCCCCCCCCCCCCCCCCCCCCCCCCCCCCCCCCCCCCCCCCCCCCCCCCCCCCCCCCCCCCCCCCCCCCCCCCCCCCCCCCCCCCCCCCCCCCCCCCCCCCCCCCCCCCCCCCCCCCCCCCCCCCCCCCCCCCCCCCCCCCTCCCCCCCCCCCCCCCCCCCCCCCCCCCCCCCCCCCCCCCCCCCCCCCCCCCCCCCCCCCCCCCCCCCCCCCCCCCCCCCCCCCCCCCCCCCCCCCCCCCCCCCCCCCCCCCCCCCCCCCCCCCCCCCCCCCCCCCCCCCCCCCCCCCCCCCCCCCCCCCCCCCCCCCCCCCCCCCCCCCCCCCCCCCCCCCCCCCCCCCCCCCCCCCCCCCCCCCCCCCCCCCCCCCCCCCCCCCCCCCCCCCCCCCCCCCCCCCCCCCCCCCCCCCCCCCCCCCCCCCCCCCCCCCCCCCCCCCCCCCCCCCCCCCCCCCCCCCCCCCCCCCCCCCCCCCCCCCCCACCCCCCCCCCCCCCCCCCCCCCCCCCCCCCCCCCCCCCCCCCCCCCCCCCCCCCCCCCCCCCCCCCCCCCCCCCCCCCCCCCCCCCCCCCCCCCCCCCCCCCCCCCCCCCCCCCCCCCCCCCCCCCCCCCCCCCCCCCCCCCCCCCCCCCCCCCCCCCCCCCCCCCCCCCCCCCCCCCCCCCCCCCCCCCCCCCCCCCCCCCCCCCCCCCCCCCCCCCCCCCCCCCCCCCCCCCCCCCCCCCCCCCCCCCCCCCCCCCCCCCCCCCCCCCCCCCCCCCCCCCCCCCCCCCCCCCCCCCCCCCCCCCCCCCCCCCCCCCCCCCCC
>JAOANR010000062.1:0-23322 GCA_030278955.1 Hygrophila difformis | reverse complement strand
AGAGATACAACCAAACTCCAAGGATTAGAGCTTCTTCTTCTTCTTGCTATCCTCCTCTCTTCCTTCTTCTCTTCCCCTCCTTTTATTTTTGGCCTTCTTGTTTGTTGATGTGTCCCTTTCTTCCTTTTCTTCTTTTCTTGCCCATCCTCTTTCAATCTTTGTTCCTTTCTATCTTTTTCTTCTCCTACTTCTTTTTGTTCTTTTCTCTAATTTCTTCTCCTACTCAAGTGCATTGTCCCTTTCTTCAATTATGTAATGGCTTGGGCCCATGGACTTGGGTCTTCTACCTAGTCATGGCCATGACTAGGGAAGTCATGGTTGCATGTCTCTTTCTTTCCCTTTTTGGCTTTTCTTCCCTCTTTCTTCTTTTTGGTAATGTGTCCCTTTCTTTGTGGTTGTGTAATGGATGGGCTTGTCTACCAACTTTGCTTCTTTTGTCCACTTTGCTCTAATTTTTCCATTGTCATGCCATCTTCCTACAAACAACAAAACAAACACAACAAGAGTAAAGTGCTACTAAAACACCACAAAAACATTCCAAACATATATCATTAACAAACACAAAATTCACACCATCACCTTCTGAAAATAAGTTAATATAGTAAGATCTCACAGCATTCTGGAGAGTAGGACCATGATCACACCATGTTCCATCCTCAAGTTGCAACCCATGAACTTTATGTCGATGATGGTGGAATTTGGCCTGCGCATGAAAGTACCGTGTGTTTCGGTCACCAAGCTTAACCTAGTCATCACGCGCTCTTTGGAACCAGAACATCTCTTCCTGTTGAAGTATCTCCTGGTAATCTTGCTGCAACTTCTTTTCCAACATAATAAACCGATAAGAATCCCACCTAGCCAGGGATCGATCCAATCCGGCCAATCGCCTTAAGATTTTCTTCTTTCTATTCTTAAGTCGACGTCTAACACAGTGACACTTTTGTATAAGTTGAGTCTGGAGTCCCTCCAGTCTTGCTTGAAAATCCACATTATTATTCAACCAGGCATCAGAGACAATCTGGTCGTATTGAGGGAGTGAAGACCAGATGGCTTCCCATCGGAAGGGGTTGCCAGTCGGGTTAGAAGCAACCAATCCACATGAAAGAAATAGAGGGGTGTGATCAGAGCCCAAGCGAGGGAGAGTTTGAATAGAGCCATTAGGAAACAAATCAATCCACTCCAGATTAGCAAGGCCCCGGTCAAGTCGTTTACACAGAACCACAGATGGGGAAGCTGGTCGGATCCAAGTGAAGACAGACCCCGTAGTGCAGATCGGGTAGAGACCACAGTCACCCAGGCAGTCGCGGAATTCCTCCGCCCGAGCTGGAAGGAAGTTCCCCCCTTGAACCTCGGAGGGTTCAAGAATATCATTCCAGTCCCCTATAAGCATCCACGGGCCAGCCACCCGCTGTTGCAGGTCCCGAAGATACTCCCAATTCAGACGCCGTCTTTGGTAAGTAGGGAACGCATAGACGGCAGTACAACACCAGCTAACAGAACCAAGTCGAAGTGTGAGGGTGATGAAACGCTCAGCTTCTTCAAAAACCGAGATGATCACAGGCATGCCAGACCTACATAACACCCATATGCCGCCCGCCCGGCCCGACGCTTCCTGTACACAGACTGGAGCATAGCCCCGACTAAATATGAAATTCCGAAGCCGATCAAATGGACCTTGTGGTTCTATAAGAATCAACAACGAAGGGCAATGGAGACGGATCATATCAGAAAGAGTCCGTCTCGCATGTGCGTTCATGAGGCCCCTCCCATTCCAGGCGAGGATAGAAAAATTATTAAAAGCTGACATAATTCACCAAACGGGAGAACGAGCAATGGCCGAGAACCCTATCGACACGAAGTGTCCATAGCACTATCTCCCACACCTGGCAAACATAAGGCCATAGCCTGGGCCGAAGCCCCATCCGCATCCATCTGAGGAGGAACCTTAGGGTTTCCAGAGGAGAGTTTATCATCTTTAGAGAATGAGGAACTGGCATTCTCCCCGCTTGGGAGTGATAACTCCGGTCGGCGTTCAATCCTAGTCCTTTTGTGACCATGAGCGAGTGCCTTCCCTTTCCCCGCCGCCGAAAGCGTCGCAGCCAAGGAAGCAGCAGCCTTAAATTCAACAGCCCCTGATGTCCCATGCAGGTTCGAGTTAACATAGTGGGTCTGGCGAGATACAAGCCCAACAGTGGGAGGATGGGCCTTAGGTTGGGCCTTCACCGGGGACTTAGTTGGCCCACTATCCATCTTCTTGCGAGGCTTCCTCCTTTGGACTATCATCCATTCACCTAGTCCTTCGGATGGCTGGTCCACCTTTGCAAGAACGTGGGAAACAGGTGGCACACACGTCTCAACCGCTTTATCCCCCTTCCCATGCACTTGTCCAGTATCAGAAGCCACCACGACCGTGAGAGGCGGTGTTTCCCCCGCCGGAGAACATGCCGGCATGGCTGATGGGTGATCCGTCGGCTTAGTCTTCGTCATAGGGCACTTATTTTGGAGATGACCATAGCATCCACATTGCATGCACACCATATGTAAACTTTCATAGGCGACGTGAATCACATCCCCATGAACATCAACCATCCCAAGGAGGGGTTTGTCCAGCCGCACTTCAACACAAACCCTCGCATAACGTCCCCGACTGAAGGCTAAAGTGTTACGATCAACTTTTATAACCTCACCCACAGCGGATGCAATCACACGGAGAGAACTCTCCCGATAATATGCAGGATTCAAATCAGGGAATCTAACCCATGGACGGTATTAATCTTCGAGGTTGCCGGCTTGAAGGAACGAGACCATCGAGACACAGATACCACATGATCAAATATGAACCAAGGGCCCCCCGTGAGGACCTTTTCACGATCGTCCATATTAGTGAACTTGGCCAGGAAACATCCATAACCTACGTCCAAGAAATCAAAGTGATGGGAGAGACTCCATGCACGAGTTAGGCGGTCCTTTAAAACATGGTATCCAACTGATATCCCCAAAGGCTTTATAATGAGAGTATCCTCCCATGAAGCAAAGAGATCATTCAAGACCGATTCCGCAAAGCGTATCTTTGGACAACGTGCGTTGTCACCCTCACGGTCAACCGAGGCCAGCCGTTCCTTCAGAAGATCAGGCACTTCGACCACCGGAGGTGGCGAGACTGGAGAATCAGAAGCATCATTAGGCGACGGAGCTGCCATGACCACATCGCGGAAAGACAAGCCCGTCGACGAACCAGGCGGTGTAGTGGAATCAGGCGGTTGCTCGGGAGGTTTTTCGGGAGAAGCCATTCGACATAACTTTTTAGACTTGTTGTCTCATTTTTAGTCCACAACCCTAGTATTATCAATTTAGGGACTGTATAAAAAAAAATAAAAAATACAAAAGTTATCTGTAAACCTGTTTTTTTTTAAAGAAAAGATGATCTTAAGGGGAGGGAGTAGTAGTAGTAGTGTTGGTATTAACTTATTAGGGCGGTACTACTAGTATGAAGCTGCCAGCCAAATGTGTGATTCGATAATCGCAAAACCCCCCGCGTGCACTTGGAGTTGGATTCGAAGCCTGACCTGACGGGGCTGACACCCTCTAGGCCTCGGCAGCAGTTGCACCGCGCAGTGCTTCCATGGCGTACTTGCACTCCATCCGCTTCTTCACGCCCTTCGCCCACCCCGAAACGCTATTTCAGGTAATACTTTTCCGAAACGCTATTTCAGTTATTACTTTTGTTGCACATACCAAATTCGTCTCTCTGTTTGCAGATATAGGCATATAGCGTAGAAGTTCAATAAATATTTGTTGGACAATAAGATAACATTTTAAGGAAAAAAAAAAAAAAAACCCTTCCTGTGTAGTTTGTGTTAGGATTTAGAATATGATTTGCTTCAATTGCGTTATCCCCAGCGCTGTCGGGTGTGATTTTTTTTAAAGTTCGGATTTAGATCTTTGGAGTTCTATCTTTGCCTCAAAATTGGGCACAATAAGAAGAAAAGGGTATCATTGAAATTCAATAATTTAGCTTCGGAACACTTTCTTTTGACATTCCTTGTTGGTGTTCTCATAATGTATGCTGATTTTGACATTCAGCACCGTTGATGTCTTTCTTTAATGCCAAATCGAGGCAAAATTTTCATTTTATTTTAAATCCTTCTACCCTGTGTGTGTGTGTGTGTGTTTTTTTTTTTGTTTTTTTTTTGTTTTTTTTTTTACTTTTTTTTTTGGTATAGAGAGAGATAAATGCAAGAAAGAGGAAGGCAACACCAACTAGAAGAAAAGAAAATTTTTAACACAGCTCTCAACTCCATTGAAGCTGTTAATACTTTATATAGAAGCAAAACTACTAATATGATGATACTTAAATTCGGTTTATACAGAATTACCAACATTTAATGTTCCATCTTACTCACTGACTACTACAAAACTACCATCAAAGGTACTGCCAATGCAAACATTAATTTCCACTAAACCATTGGGCTGACGTTAATGAGTTAAATGTGCAGACTGTAAACATAATCTGGATTGCACTTCAAAAGTAATGTGAATTCTTGAAAATGAGTTCAAATATATGTGCTGCCACCAATCTTTTTTATGTTACTTTTATTTTATACATATGCTGCCTTCAACTTAGAACTGACCAGTTTGTGGTGTCCGAACAATTTTAATTTTTAAATTGGTTCTACTTATTTTGCAATTGCATTTTGGTTATCTACATGTGCCTGAAAATCAGCTTTTCACTATTTATAAATGTCAGTTGTCATTTACTATAAAATTCTAGCAAGCTGGCAGTAGTATGCCATTATGCCACCATTTTGCATCGGTTGATATTTATTTCCTTTTCATGTGGAATGCATTATCTTGTTAAGTTTCTGAGTTGAATATTTGGAAAACCACATTTGTTTGAGAATCTGTGCAATGTCTGGTTCAAGATCCCTGAAATAAGCTTATGATTTTTAATACGGTGAATTTAGTAGTTCTGATTTCTCACCGTATAAATTGACATAAATCATAATGTATGTTCAATCTGTTGATAATGTTCAATAGGGGTTATGTTGTACAACACTAACTTTGTATGGGGCTCGTTGCAGGGCAGTGAAAAAAGGAGATACAATGATGGAAGGTTTATGAACCTGGTAACCAGCACAAAAGGTTCTGTTTGTTTTTGTTGACAATATTTAGTTTTACCTTTTTTTTAAGCTTGCACATGGTTTCTAAAATAATTTGTTGTTTCCTGGAGTGTTTGTCAAAAGCCTAATAAACATTACCATTCTAGGCTATGTACACTTTCTTGTTTCATCAGGCTTAGTAAATGTCTTGGTCACTTATAGTGGCCGTCAGGCCTCATAGGGTGATTAGAGGGGTGATACTGTGATACTGATGAGAAACTGAGAATTAAAATTGAGTGGTGCTAGAAGTCTTAATATTTGTGATTTGATGTGATCATATAGGAGTGTTTTGCCTTATGAATTTTTCTTCTATTGTTACTTGGAGTGTTTTTCGTTAAAACATACTCGAAAAACCTGAGAATTTTTGGTACCTGGCACCCCGACCTTATCATCAGGCTATCACCTTAATGATTATATTGAGAAACTTCAAATATAACTGTTAGATATTCTTGACAAAAAATGCTGAAATATAGCTAAAGAGAAAATAGTTATTACAAGAATAGTTTATGTATTGGTGATGTTTTTGGAAGTATTTCAGACATGATCCTTTCTAACATATGTACGAATACTTTGGAAACCTGTTGTGGCATGTCTCGTTTCAATTAATATCAAGTGACCTGTCATAAACTGTTTGTAACACCCCGGTTTTTCCGACTCGCGAGTGTTACCGCCACACCTCCTAAATAAGACTCGATCTGACACATCGGCTTATTTAGGAGATGCTAAGGCTAGAATGTGTATATCAAATATCCATTTTCAAACAACCACGCTTAAACATAAAAGATATAATATTTCATATAATCGAAGACCGTTTCTCAAAACATCTTACAGAGAGGAATAACAACTAACTATAATATTATACATGTGATAGCAAAATCATAATACACATTGACAAAAAGTCTGACATTTTCAAAAACTCATGAAACTACTTTATGCAGAAAATATGTAAGTGCAGTGTTTCCTTCCCCTGTCAGTCTTTAGTCTTACCCTGGAAGGAAAAAGAAATAAAGAAGAAAGATTATCAGCGATGGATTCGCTGGTAAGTTCCCTATATTCGGAATCAACAAAAAATCCAAATAACTATAGACAGAACAAGGCTGCTTTCAGATCAATAAGCAGGAGCACAATAATAGGGATAACACAATAATGGTACTCTCAAATCAACAAACAATAATTCAACAATATACAATATTAATTTCGGGATAAACCCGAAATCCTCAACAAGGGCAAATGCCAAGATATGAATAACCATCTCAACATCTCAATGGTTGCATGCATGTTAGAGGGATTCAGAATGAACCTCACAATACCGGTATCCTGACTAAATCTCGGGTTTCACCCGATCTCATTTAGATCAGGGGTCACTCTATATGGCATTTTCCAGCGCCAACCGAACACGGGCCGTCACACGGCAAGTCAACCTCAATCATGCTTGTTATCTATTAATCAATAGATAATTACCCTTTAAGGGCGCCCGCAGGCCAGAGTCAACAACAAGATGGATTACCTCACCGGGTTCAACAAAGATCAACAATGAATTGGTCTCACTCATAATATGCCTTTAAACCCCTCGGCGGGATGGCTATAACTAGGGGTGGGCACGGTTCGGATACTCGACTTTTTCCAGATATTTGCTAACCGAACTGAACCGAGCAAATATTCGAAATTGCTAACCGAAACTGAACCGAAAAATTCGGTTAACCGAGAAAATTCCAACTATTTGCGAGTTACTCGAACTGAACTGAACCGAGCTAATATATGACAAATATGCATCCTGGATAACCGAAATATCGGTTAACCGAAAAAATAAACTTCTATTTGCAAATAATAAGAACCGAACCGAACCGAATCATTAAAATCCAAAAACAAATTTAGAGAATAAATATCCAAATGAAAATGTCATCAGCCACAATCTTTCAAATCATAAATGTCATCAATCAAAATATTTAAAACAATTTTAGAGTAAATAATCCACATAACAAAACATCTGGTGTCTTTGATTTAATTTCTCCAACTGTAAAATCCAACAAGAGATAGTCAATGATATAATTAATTAAAAACAGTACTATAAGAACATCATTTTGAATACCCACGGTGAAACTGGTATAAACTTGTAAGAAAGCCTCCAGAAAAAAGAGAGACAGATGGAGGAGACTCAAGAGAAAGTGGCTAGGAGCATAATATAATAAGTATAATGCCTGAAACTAAGTCTGGATGCTGAAATTGATACCAACAATAACACCAGCGAATAACAATTTGCAGAAAAGGCTAACGAAGTCATTATTTCTAGTAGAAAGTAGTACTTATAAGATTACTGTACAAAGAAGTTGTTGGTTGACATTAAAGCTGTGTAATGTAATAATAATACTATGATAAGAGTAATACTAGTATATAAATCAGCAAGAGATAGAGTGGAGTATTAGAAAGAAGCAGCAGCATCGAGAATATCTGTATACTAGTACTATATAGGATGAGATTATGAAAGCAAGACAAAATGAGTGGATAGTTGTTATACACAAAATAGAGATTTGTTAATTGTTATTTGTTACCACCAAATACAGAGCCATTTGCCAACTAACACAAACCAGAGAAAACAGAGCCAAATACACTGCCAGAAATCCAATAACATCGAAATGAGAGGGAGCTACCTCTTTTTACACCTGAATTTGGAAAACAAAAAAGCTCATCTAATTGCTCTCACCTCAAGCTAATATATTAAAAGCAAAATGTAGTAGTTTTCCCATCCAGAAATCCAAGCTAGACACAACCAAACAATGAAACAAATATTACACATTAGCATTTACCTCAACTCAAATCATCTTAATGGCTAGTCATCCAAATCCAAGAGATTAGCCATCCATACTATAAAAACTAAATAATGAAATATTATGTTAGACATATTTATTTAACACATGAGTTAATGAAAAAAAACAGTCAAAGATACCATCTTCTAGTTTCTGAAGTTCTTCAAAATCTTTTTCTTCAACAAGGGGGGATTGTCTTTCCGAATCCAATCTTGTGTGCATATGAGTACTTCAATCAATTTGGGTGTAAGAGAACTACAAACATTGGCCTTGCATATTGTCTCAGCAAACAAAACAAGAAATACATACAGTCTAATGTGTGTTTAAAATGTAGCTAGAACCATCTCTTACAAAGTACATAAGTGAAAACTCTAATTGAACAGAAAACTCATCCCTTCGTCCCCTTCGTTCATTTGGCTCGGGCAACACGAAAAAAGAATCAGAAGTGGTTCAAGTTCAACAGGAGAATTATAATCATTCATATTCTGTAATTCCACGTCAAGATATCATCATATTTTATCTATATCCTCGCACAATCAGCCGGAATATCATACATTAACACATTTCAAATTTTCGGTGGCCCATTAAAAACAAAAAACACCATATTAATGCTTCTAATTAACTCAATCCTAAAATTGAACTCGCCTAAACACCATATACCTAATTTGCAGAGCATTTCTAGTTCACAATTCTAGAATTCAATTTCCAATTAAAAAAGAAAAGAAAGCTACACAACAAAAACTGCGTGCTGGAGCGAGAAGCTTACGAAAGAGAGCGGCTTGAGTGGATGAGCGGACGAGAAGGGCGGACGGAAGAGCGGCGCCGCCGCTGTGCCGGGATGACTGGATGAAGAGGAGAGGATGACGGGATGACGACGGGCGACGGGATGAAGTGAAGAGAATAACGAAGAGGAGATCGATCTGGAGAGGATGCGGGATGCGGCGCTGAAAAAGGCCGAACAGGAAACTGTGTTAGGATTTAGGGTTAGAAGATATTTATTATATTTTTTAAATAATATATTAATATTAATATATATTTAAAGAATAAAATTTAATAATAATAATATAATATACGGTTCGGTTAACCGGGGTAAAATTTCGTAAAAACCGAAACCGAACCGAACCGAACCGAACAAATATCTGTGTTGAGGTATTTGTAACCGAACCGAACACCCCGGTTAACCGAAAATTCGGTTCGATTTCGATTCGGATCAGCGGTTCGGCGGTTCGGTTCGGTTTTTTTGCCCACCCCTAGCTATAACCTATATTGCCGTACTTAGGGCATATAATCAAAGGATTAATTATACAGCGAGTGTCTACGTATATCAAAGGCAATCGGAACGAAATCAAAAGGAATTATGCGACGGAAGCAAGTGCAACAAGAATAACAAGGCTAGCAAATAAAATAATGTTCAATGAGCGAACAAGCGATAGCGGACATTGTAGGCCAATAAGAAACAATAAAAGCCTACTACTAGTAGGGCAAGAACGAAACATAATGCCAACTACTAAAGCAGGAATAAAAATAAAGGCCTACTACTAAGGCAAAGGCACACTAAATAATTAAGGAAAGCGACTAAAGGAAAGCCAAACAAAGACAACTAAATAAATAGGGAAAGCGGATAAAGAAAGCGAATAAAAATAATAAAGACGGAAAGCATAGGAAACTTACTCTACTGCAAAATTTATACTAAGACCGACACCTAGCAGGTCCTTAGTACCTCCTCGGCTACTACTCTGCTACAAAAACAAAATTATTAAAGTCCCTCTTTTAAATGAAAGACCGGGGCAACGCGAAGGCATCACCCCACTAGGCCGGGGCGACGCAAAAGCATCACCCCATTAATAATAATAATAATAATAATAATAATAATAATAATAATAATAATAATTTTAGACTAAGCTTACGTCTGCTCAAGTGGGTAAGCGAGTAAGCTTTATAAAATTTTCAAGTGCCAATGACTTCATCCGTGCACACATATATATAGGCACTTGATCAATACACAAGTTGGTGTATAGTCGATGTGGGATGAAATAACTACTAGTATTTTATTATTCTACTATACAAGACATGGCATATGAAATGCTACGTGTCTCTTTATTCTCTTGTCTACTATTTTTTTTAAATAAATAAATAAATAACAAAAAAAAAAAATAAAATAAAATGAAACACGTACATATCCCCTTCCCCCTATTATTATATATTATACTATATTTTGTATATTATATATTTAAAATAATAATGATAAATTTTAAAGGCATATCTTGTATAATAAATAATTTACAACACCACCCATTATAATAACATTTTAACAACTTAAGACATAATTTCCCAAATATAATAATGAAAATATATCCCCATGAAATAGTAAGAGTAATAATTTTAGATACAATAGAATAAAAATGCTAGGTGTTACAATATACCCCACTTAAGAAATGACTTCGTCCTCGAAGTCAATATTCCGTTCTTTTTTTAAAAAGAAAGGCAAGTAGTTATAAAAGCCAAAATAAAATTTGCCCAAAATTAGAGTCGTACACATACTAAGAGCAACGCGGTAACGGTAGATGGGGTGTCACATCCTCTCCCACTTAAGGTCCTAGTTATGCCCTCATAACTATGTTGTTTTCGTCAAAAAGTTCTGGATACTTCTGCCGCATCTCAGCTTCCGTTTCCCACGTTTGCTCATCAGTGCCATGATTCGACCAAATGACTCTAACTAGGCGTATGGTCCTATTTCTCATTTTTCGTTCCTTTGTGTCGACGATCCGAAGTGGTTTCTCTTCATAAGTAAGATCTTCATCTAAATTTATTGTTTCTGGCTGGAGAACATGTGCGGGATCGTGAACGTACTTTCGTAGTTGTGAGATGTGGAATACATCATGTACCGCACTCAACGCTGGTGGTAGAGCAAGTTTGTAGGCGAGACTATCTACACGTTCCAAAATCTCATATGGCCCAATGAATCGAGGGCTCAATTTCCCCTTCTTCCCAAAACGCATCACGCCACGCAGGGGAGAAATTTTTAACATCACCTTATCACCAACTTGAAATTCAGCATCTTGTCGTTTGGGGTCCGCGTAATGCTTTTGGCGATCTTGAGCTGCTTTCAATTTCTGTCTGATGAGTTTGATTGCCTTTACTGTTTCTTCTAACATATCGGGTCCTACTACCACTCCATTGTCATCCTTGCTCCAACATAGTGGGCTTCGACAGCTTCGTCCATACAGAGCTTCAAATGGGGACATACCGATACTGGTATGATAGCTATTATTATAAGAGAACTCAATTAGAGGTAAATGAGTCTCCCAACTACCTTTGAACTCCAGTATGCAGGCTCTGAGCATATCTTTCAAAGTTTGGATAGTTCTCTCTGTTTGACCATCTGTCATTGGGTGGAAGGCAGTACTCATCTTGATCTTTGTACCTAATGCTGTTTGTAGTTTCTGCCAAAAGTTGGAGATGAATCGACTATCGCGATCCGACACTATGTCGTGTGGAATTCCATGTCTTCGAACAACATTGTCAATGTAGGCTCTAGCCATCTGATCCATTGACCATGTGTTCTTCATGGGAATAAAGATAGCAGTTTTAGTCAAACGGTCGACTATCACCCATATTTTGTTCATACCCCGTGGGGTCGTGGGTAACCCAGAGACGAAATCCATAGATATACTATCCCACTTCCATGTGGGTATCTCTAGGGGTTGTACCAACCCGAGTGGTTTCTTTCTTTCAGCTTTGACCTTCTGGCAAGTCAGGCACCTTGCCACAAATTCGGCTACTTCACGCTTCATTCTCGACCACCAAAATGTCTTTTTCAAATCCTTGTATAACTTATCTCCTCCAGGATGCACTGAATAAGGTGTATCATGTCCTTCTTCCATTATCCTCTTCTTTAAATCCTCACACTTCTGCGGGATACACCATCTTCCTTTGTATCTAATACTTCCATCGTCATGGACCTTGAATTCAATGGCTTTTCCTTCATTTATCTTCTGCTTGATACGGTCCAGCTTGATGTCTCATGGTTGGTTTTCGCGTATTTCATCGAACCAAGTAGGTTGGATTGTCATAGTGCTCAATATAGTGTGGACAGTACCCTGGTGGACAAGTTCGATGTCTAAATGCATCAAGTCCATGTAAAGCTCTGGTGGCACAATCCTTGTATTCATTAGGTGCGTCGACTTTCGACTCAAAGCATCTGCAACTACATTCGCCTTCCCTTCATGATAGGCGATGTCGAGATCGTAATCTTTAATCAATTCGAGCCATCTTCTTTGGCGCATATTCAACTCATTCTGAGTGAATATATACTTTAAACTCTTATAATCTGTGAAGATCTTGCAAGTTCGTCCATATAGGTAATGGCGCCAAATCTTCAATGCAAAAACAACCGCAGCCAACTCGAGGTCATGCGTAGGGTAATTTTCCTCATGAGGTCGCAACTGCCTGGATGCGTATGAAATGACTTTTCCTTGTTGCATTAAAACGCAACCCAAGCCACTCTTCGAGGCATCAGTATATATCTCGAAGTTATCTCCTTCCGTAGGTAAAGTCAAAATTGGTGCAGTTGTTAACCTTCGTTTCAGCTCATAAAATGAAGTCTCGCATTCGGGAGTCCAATCATACTTCAATCCCTTCTTCAACATCTGTGTCAATGGCCTTGCAATCTTCGAGAAATCTTTAACGAAACGTCTGTAATAGCCAGCTAGGCCAAGAAAGCTTCGTATCTCCGTTTGATTAGTTGGCCTTGGCCATTCAGATACTGCAGAAATCTTTAGAGGATCTATCGCTACTCCTTCAGCTGACACCACATGTCCTAAAAAGGCTACTTTATCTAGCCAAAACTCGCATTTAGAGAGTTTGGCATAGAGTTGGTGGTCTCTTAAGATTTGTAAGACTTCTTGTAGGTGTTGGGCATGTTCTTCTTTGTCCTTCGAGTAGACTAATATGTCATCTATAAATACGACAACACACGTATCCAATAACTTCCTAAAAACATTATTCATGAGGCCCATAAATACTGCAGGCGCGTTTGTCTACCCAAAAGACATCACTGTGAACTCATAATGTCCATAACGGGTTCGAAACGCGGTCTTTGGTATATCCTTCTCAGCAACCCTTAACTGGTGATATCCAGATCGAAGATCTATTTTCGAAAATACTTTTGCGCCCCGAAGTTGATCAAACAAATCTTCTATCCTTGGCAAAGGATATTTGTTCTTAATAGTCACTTGATTTAGGCCTCTATAATCGATACATAACCTCAATCCGCCATCTTTCTTCTTGACGAAGAGAACTGGTGCACCCCACGGAGATGTACTGGGGCGGATGTAGCCCTTCTTAAGCATGTCTTCTAACTGCTCCTTTAGCTCTTTCATCTCAGCTGGGGCCATGCGATAAGGAGCTTTAGAAATGGGCTCTGTTCCAGGCACTAAATCAATAGTAAACTCTACTTCCCGAGCTGGGGGCAAGCCAGGAATCTCATCTGGAAAGACATCTGGATATTCCCTTACTACTGGTATTGTATCAATCTCTTTCTCTTCGACTTGCATGTTATATACATAACAAGCATACAGTGGGTAACCTTTCTTCAGTAGAGTCCTTAATTGTAGAGATGATACTATTTTTATGCACGGCTTCGTTGGTTGTGCATAATAGAATACCTTATCGCCTTTTTGACTCTGGAGCGTGACTTTCTGTTTCTGGCACTCAATTTTCGCTTTATATAGTGCCAACCAATCCATTCCCAGAATTATATCGAAATCCGATAAAGGGAACTCAGTTAAGTTAGATGGGAACTCAATGTTATTAATCAACAAAGGGACCTGAGAGTACTGTTTAGAGCAAGGGACTATTCCCCCAGATGGTAGAGAGATTCCAAACGAAATTGTACTAGGTTCAGAGAGTCCTAGTTGGGATACTATGTTCGAGGATATAAAAGAACAACTAGCTCCTGAATCAAATAACGCCTTAATAGGAGTGCTGGAAATTGTAAGCGTACCAGTCATCACGTTTCCATGCTCAAGCACATCGGCTTGGTTTAGCACATTAAGTCGTCCCACTGGCTGTTGTTGCGGCTGTGTAGGGTTGTTACGGTTCCCATTACGTCCAACTCCTGTATTTCGTATATTCTGCCTCTGGATTCCATTTCCACGATCATTCCTGGGGCGATCTCCCCTGTTATTGCCTTGATTACCTTCCAGATCATCCCTTTTTGTAATCCTGTCAAGACGAGTAAAACAAGTGACTCGTTGATGACCTTCCCGACCACATCTATAGCAAGAATTTCTTCCAGGGCATGCTTGGCATAAATGGCGTCTTTGGCATTTAGGGCATGGAGAAGGAAGTGGCTCATTCCTGCTAACAGGTGGACGAGTGTCGATGCCACGATCATTTCTCCTACCATCTCGATCTCTTCCTCGGTTTCTGTTGTCGTCCCTTCGACCAAAATATCCTCGTTTATTCTGGTTAGACTCTTGCTGCTGGAACTTGTTGCTGGCTTCTGCTCCACTAAACTTTCTCTTTTGCTGCAGAATTCGAGACATAGTGACTGCTCGATCATAGACCTTTTGAAGGCTTGTAAACTGTTTCCCTCCAAATGCTTCACGGATTGAAAAATTCAATCCTAGCTCAAACCTCTGAGCTCCCGCTTCGTCAGTGGAAGCCAAGTCAGGTGCAAACCTCAACAGTTCTAAGAATTTTGCATGATACTCTTGCACGCTCAAGTTCCCTTGTCGCAAAGTCATGAATTCTTCATATTTGGCTTGCTTCACACTTGAAGGATAGAATCGATTCCTTAAGTCGGCCACGAACTGTTCCCAGTAGTATGTATCTCTCTCATTGTCTATTAATTCCTCGTGGGTCCGCCACCATGCATCAGCTTCACCTCTCAGATAGTATGAGGCAATATGGACATCTTGTTCCTCAGGACATTGTGTAGCATTCAAAAGTTTCTCGAATGTCCTAACCCAGTCCTCTAGTCGTGCTGGATCCTCCTGTCCATCATATATAGGTGGATTGTAATGTGCCACTAAGCTCAAATAATTGGTAGGTTGGGTGGGTTGAGGAGTGGCCTGATTCTGGACGGCAGCTCCCAAAGTAGCCAACAGTTGTTGCATCATTGCCATGGGGTCTGCCTGTGGAGGGGGTGCCACATTGTCTCCTTCTGGTGGGACTTGGTCGGGCTGTCCTTGGGCCTGATTGACGTTTTCGTTAAGTCCGTTTGGATTCTCAAGAGGTTGGGCATTCATCGGAAGCTCAGCTGGAGGCAGAGGTGGTTGATCGTTTATGTGATTCCTCTTATTTTCTTCAGTTGGGACCACCGGTCGCCTCTGTCTCTAATTTCTGGTGTTTCTAGATATTGAGTCATCGGGGACGGGGTTAATCCTATCACCGCGTACCATTCTGCGGGGAATAACGATTAGTACTAACTTCTTAGGTGAGTTAAAGGCAAAAAGATATAAGAACAAAGTCCTGGGCCCAAAGGCTGCCTACGTACCCTTTTTAGGGGGATCAAGGACTAACGTAGTTCTGATTTATATACAAAAGTCACCTAGATCTATATAAGTTTAGCAAAATAGTGGCCAGATACAAGCAAAATATGGCCTATGGCAAAACTATACAGAAGTGTCAAAACATCTAGTAGTCGAGCTAAACACTGTGCGGAGTAGGGCCAACCAGGACGCAGATCGGAGAGCCTGGGGGTGTTGGTGTGTGCGCTGAACCAACACTCTCATCCAGGTCCTCCTCTCCTAGATCCTCAGGGTCTTCCTCGTGATGAGTGGGGCTCCCACTGTGATGTCGCTCTGGCTGGGGCTGAGGGCCGCAATGGGGGGCCAGTCTCGTCGCGCTGAAGGTCGGACGGCTGCCAACGGGGCTGCAATCACAGGTGGGGGCGGTATAGCTGGAGCAACGGGTCTCGCCGGTGTACTGGGTCCTGCCATATGCCTATCGTAGGGTAGCTGGCCATGTAACGCAGTATTAAGTTGATGCTCGGCATCAACCCGTCGGAACCTCTCCTGCCGCGCTTCTTCTTCAGCCCTACGCAGTCTGTCCCTCAACTCTCGAACTTCATACCTTAAGTCCGCGTTCTCAGATATCAGTGTAGTCAGTGCAGCGACCGTCCGGTGCGGATCGTTTGGAGAAGTCATTTCTACAATAGTTAAACACTGAGTATAGAGCTACTTGCTTAGATAGAAATACTTATGTGTCCCCAAATGACCCCAGTGTCATGCATTGCAATGTAATGCAAAATTTGAAAGGGTAAAATCCCTAAGAAGATGTCGTAAGTTAAATATACTTTTATAGAAAATATTCTGAAAGTAATTGGACGCTCTGATACCACTCTGTAACACCCCGGTTTTTCCGACTCGCGAGTGTTACCGCCACACCTCCTAAATACGACTCGATCTGACACATCGGCTTATTTAGGAGATGCTAAGGCTAGAATGTGTATATCAAATATCCATTTTCAAACAACCACGCTTAAACATAAAAGATATAATATTTCATATAATCAAAGACCGTTTCTCAAAACATCTTACAGAGAGGAATAACAACTAACTATAATATTATACATGTGATAACAAAATCATAATACACATTGACAAAAAGTCTGACATTTTCAAAAACTCATGAAACTACTTTATGTAAGTGCAGTGTTCCCTTCCACTGTCAGTCTTTAGTCTTACCCTGGAAGGAAAAAGAAATAAAGAAGAAAGATTATCAGCGATGGATTCGCTGGTAAGTTCCCTATATTCGGAATCAACAAAAAATCCAAATAACTATAGACAGAACAAGGCTGCTTTCAGATCAATAAACAGGAGCACAATAATAGGGATAACACAATAATGATACTCTCAAATCAACAAACAATAATTCAACAATATACAATATTAATTTCGGGATAAACCCGAAATCCTCAACAAGGGCAAATGCCAAGATATGAATAACCATCTCAATGGTTGCATGCATGTTAGAGGGGTTCAGAATGAACCTCACAATACCGGTATCCTGACTAAATCTCGGGTTTCACCCGATCTTATTTAGATCAGGGGTCACTCTATATGGCATTTTCCAACGCCAACCGAACACGGGCCGTCACACGGCAAGTCAACCTCAATCATGCTTGTTATCTATTAATCAATAGATAATTACCCTTTAAGGGCGCCCGCAGGCCAAAGAGTCAACAACAAGATGGATTACCTCACCGGGTTCAACAAAGATCAACAATGAATTGGTCTCACTCATAATATTCAATGTTCAATGTTCAAGCGCTTGAACATTGAACATTGAACATTGAATATTATGAGTGAGACCAATTCATTGTTGATCTTTGTTGAACACGGTGAGGTAATCCATCTTGTTGTTGACTCTTTGGCCTGCGGGCGCCCTTAAAGGGTAATTATCTATTGATTAATAGATAACAAGCATGATTGAGGTTGATTTGCCGTGTGACAGCCCGTGTTCGGATGGCGCTGGAAAATGCCATATAGAGTGACCCCTGATCTAAATGAGATCGGGTGAAACCCGAGATTTAGTCAGGATACCGGTATTGTGAGGTTCATTCTGAACCCCTCTAACATGCATGCAACCATTGAGATGGTTATTCATATATTGGCATTTGCCCTTGTTGAGGATTTCGGGTTTATCCCGAAATTAATATTGTATATTGTTGAATTATTGTTTGTTGATTTGAGAGTACCATTATTGTGTTATCCCTATTATTGTGCTCCTGCTTATTGATCTGAAAGCAGCTTGTTCTGTCTATAGTTATTTGGATTTTTTGTTGATTCCGAATATAGGGAACTTACCAGCGAATCCATCGCTGATAATCTTTCTTCTTTATTTCTTTTTCCTTCCAGGGTAAGACTAAAGACTGACAGGGGAAGGGAACACTGCACTTACATATTTTCTGCATAAAGTAGTTTCATGAGTTTTTGAAAATGTCAGACTTTTTGTCAATGTGTATTATGATTTTGCTATCACACGTATAATATTATAGTTAGTTGTTATTCCTCTCTGTAAGATGTTTTGAGAAACGGTCTTCGATTATATGAAATATTATATCTTTTATGTTTAAGCGTGGTTGTTTGAAAATGGATATTTGATATACACATTCTAGCCTTAGCATCTCCTAAATAAGCCGATGTGTCAGATCGAGTCTTATTTAGGAGGTGTGGCGGTAACACTCGCGAGTCGGAAAAACCGGGGTGTTACAGAGTGGTATCAGAGCGTCCAATTACTTTCAGAATATTTTCTATAAAAGTATATTTAACTTACAACATCTTCTTAGGGATTTTACCCTTTCAAATTTTGCATTACATTGCAATGCATGACACTGGGGTAATTTGGGGACACATAAGTATTTCTATCTAGGCAAGTAGCTCTATACTCGGTGTTTAACTATTGTAGAAATGACTTCTCCAAACGATCCGCATCGGACGGTCGCTGCACTGACTACACTGATATCTGAGAACGCGGACTTAAGGTATGAAGTTCGAGAGTTGAGGGACAGACTGCGTAGGGCTGAAGAAGAAGCGCGGCGGGAGAGGTTCCGACGGGTTGATGCCGAGCATCAACTTAATACTGCGTTACATGGCCAGCTACCCTACGATAGGCATATGACAGGACCCAGTACACCGGCGAGACCCGTTGCTCCAGCTATACCGCCCCCACCTGTGATTGCAGCCCCGTTGGCAGCCGTCCGACTTTCAGCGCGACGAGACTGGCCCCCTCATTGCGGCCCTCAGCCCCAGCCAGAGCGACATCACAGTGGGAGCCCCACTCATCACGAGGAAGACCCTGAGGATCTAGGAGAGGAGGACCTGGATGAGAGTGTTGGTTCAGCGCACACACCCACGCCCCCAGGCTCTCCGATCTGCGTCCTGGTTGGCCCTACTCCGCACAGTGTTTAGCTCGACTACTAGATGTTTTGACACTTCTGTATAGTTTTGCCATAGGCCATATTTTGCTTGTATCTAGCCACTATTTTGCTAAACTTATATAGATCTAGGTGACTTTTGTATATAAATCAGAACTACGTTAGTCCTTGATCCCCCTAAAAAGGGTACATAGACAGCCTTCGGGCCCAGGACTTTGTTCTTATATCTTTTTGCCTTTAACTCACCTAAGAAGTTAGTACTAATCGTTATTCCCCCAGAATGGTACGCGGTGATAGGATTAACCCCGTCCCCGATGACTCAATATCTAGAAACACCAGAAATTAGAGACAGAGGCGACCGGTGGTCCCAACTGAAGAAAATAAGAGGAATCACATAAACGATCAACCACCTCTGCCTCCAGTTGAGCTTCCGATGAATGCCCAACCTCTTGAGAATCCAAACGGACTTAACGAAAACGTCAATCAGGCCCAAGGACAGCCCGGCCAAGTCCCACCAGAAGGAGACAATGTGGCACCCCCTCCACAGGCAGACTCTATGGCAATGATGCAACAACTGTTGGCTACTTTGGGAGCTGCCGTCCAAAATCAGGCCACTCCTCAACCCACCCAACCTACCAATTATTTGAGCTTAGTGGCACATTACAATCCACCTATATATGATGGACAGGAGGATCCAGCACGACTAGAGGACTGGGTTAGGACATTCGAGAAACTTTTGAATGCTACACAATGTCTTGAGGAACAAGATGTCCATATTGCCTCATACTATCTGAGAGGTGAAGCTGATGCATGGTGGCGGACCCATGAGGAATTAATAGACAATGAGAGAGATACATACTACAGGGAACAGTTCGTGGCCGACTTAAGGAATCGATTCTATCCTTCAAGTGTGAAGCAAGCCAAATATGAAGAATTCATGACTTTGCGACAAGGGAACTTGAGCGTGCAAGAGTATCATGCAAAATTCTTAGAACTGTTGAGGTTTGCACCTGACTTGGCTTCCACTGACGAAGCGGGAGCTCAGAGGTTTGAGCTAGGATTGAATTTTTCAATCCGTGAAGCATTTGGAGGGAAACAGTTTACAAGCCTTCAAAAGATCTATGATCGAGCAGTCACTATGTCTCGAATTCTGCAGCAAAAGAGAAAGTTTAGTGGAGCAGAAGCCAGCAACAAGTTCCAGCAGCAAGAGTCTAACCAGAATAAACGAGGATATTTTGGTCGAAGGGACGACAACAGAAACCGACTCGCGAGTGTTACCGCCACACCTCCTAAATAAGACTCGATCTGACACATCGGCTTATTTAGGAGATGCTAAGGCTAGAATGTGTATATCAAATATCCATTTTCAAACAACCACGCTTAAACATAAAAGATATAATATTTCATATAATCGAAGACCGTTTCTCAAAACATCTTACAGAGAGGAATAACAACTAACTATAATATTATACATGTGATAGCAAAATCATAATACACATTGACAAAAAGTCTGACATTTTCAAAAACTCATGAAACTACTTTATGCAGAAAATATGTAAGTGCAGTGTTCCCTTCCCCTGTCAGTCCTTAGTCTTACCCTGGAAGGAAAAAGAAATAAAGAAGAAAGATTATCAGCGATGGATTCGCTGGTAAGTTCCCTATATTCGGAATCAACAAAAAATCCAAATAACTATAGACAGAACAAGACTGCTTTCAGATTAATAAGCAGGAGCACAATAATAGGGATAACACAATAATGGTACTCTCAAATCAACAAACAATAATTCAACAATATACAATATTAATTTCGGGATAAACCCGAAATCCTCAACAAGGGCAAATGCCAAGATATGAATAACCATCTCAATGGTTGCATGCATGTTAGAGGGATTCAGAATGAACCTCACAATACCGGTATCCTGACTAAATCTCGGGTTTCACCCGATCTCATTTAGATCAGGGGTCACTCTATATGGCATTTTCCAGCACCAACCGAACACGGGCCATCACACGGCAAGTCAACCTCAATCATGCTTGTTATCTATTAATCAATAGATAATTACCCTTTAAGGGCGCCTGCAGGCCAAAGAGTCAACAACAAGATGGATTACCTCACCGGGTTCAACAAAGATCAACAATGAATTGGTCTCACTCATAATATGCCATTAAACCCCTCGGCAGGATGGCTATAACCTATATTGCCGTACTTAGGGCATATAATCAAAGGATTAATTATACAGCGAGTGTCTACGTATATCAAAGGCAATCGGAACGAAATCAAAAGTTATTATGCGACGGAAGCAAGTGCAACAAGAATAACAAGGCTAGCAAATAAAATAATGTTCAATGAGCGAACAAGCGATAGCGGACATTGTAGGCCAATAAGAAACAATAAAAACCTACTACTAGTAGGGCAAGAACGAAACATAATGCCAACTACTAAAGCAGGAAAAAAAATAAAGGCCTACTACTAAGGCAAAGGCACACTAAATAATTAAGGAAAGCGACTAAAGGAAAGCCAAACAAAGACAACTAAATAAATAGGGAAAGCGGATAAAGAAAGCGAATAAAAATAATAAAGACGGAAAGCATAGGAAACTTACTCTACTGCAAAATTTATACTAAGACCGACACCTAGCAGGTCCTTAGTGCGTCCTCGGCTACTACTCTGCTACAAAAACAAAATTATTAAAGTCCCTCTTTTAAAAGAAAGACCGGGGCACAAAAACAAAATTATTAAAGTCCCTCTTTTAAAAGAAAGACCGGGGCAACGCGAAGGTATCACCCCACTAGGCCGGGGCGACGCAAAAGCATCACCCCATTAATAATAATAATAATAATAATAATAATAATAATAATAATAATAAAAATTTTAGACTAAGCTTACGTCTGCTCAAGTGGGTAAGCGAGTAAGCTTTATAAAATTTTCAAGTGCCAATGACTTCATCCGTGCACACATATATATAGGCACTTGATCAATACACAAGTTGGTGTATAGTCGATGTGGGATGAAATAACTACTAGTATTTTATTATTCTACTATACAAGACATGGCATATGAAATGCTACGTGTCTCTTTATTCTCTTGTCTACTATTTTTTTTTTAAATAAATAAATAAATAACAAAAAAAATAATAAAATAAAATGAAACACGTACATATCCCCTTCCCCCTATTATTATATATTATACTATATTTTGTATATTATATATTTAAAATAATAATGATAAATTTTAAAGGCATATCTTGTATAATAAATAATTTACAACACCACCCATTATAATAACATTTTAACAACTTAAGACATAATTTCCCAAATATAATAATGAAAATATATCCCCATAAAATAGTAAGAGTAATAATTTTAGATACAATAAAATAAAAATGCTAGGTGTTACACTGTTGAGAACTCTGGGAAAATGTTTTGAGATTCTATTTAATGTGCATTTCTGTAGGACAGCTCTGTGGTAACTATTGACACACATTTTAAGGATTAACAATCTGAGATTACAGGGAAAAAGCAGTGGCAGCCCAAATATTCTGGTGGAAGCATGATTCTGTTGAATAGACTCAGTTGTTGGAGCCTATACGCCACATCAATAAAATTTGTTCAGCCTATTCCGTGTCATCGGGATGCAAAAGCTTGCTGTGAAGTTGTGATTTCAGGATTTTGGGTGGGACCTGATTTGGATGATGGATGGGGTTTTGTGGAAGCATCCATACTTCAAATATTTTGATTCTCTTTGATTTAGTGCACCGGCTGGGTTTTTTTTGTTTCCTTGCATTGGTCTGAAATACATGGTTTCTACGATCCATGCAAGAAGCTAATTAAGCTTTTATGAATTCATTAATTGGTCTAGTGGGTGCCAACTTTGCTGTATACATGCATTTTTATTTTTATTTTTTTCCCTGTGTTTCTGCTAGAATTTCCTCACCGCAGGTGTCTTTTTCGCTATCCGTCATGCATGAAACTAGGGCGGGTTTGGGCTTATCGGTTTAATTAGAGTCGACAATCGTGAAAATAAAATCTCCCGAAAGAGGTCTCTTTCTTTTTCTTTTGAAATCTAATTTTATTGAATAGTGTGGGTGTGAGTATGTGATATGTATATACGCCAAATCAGAACCCTTGTGATTTAATTTAATTTGGGGCGGGTGTGAATATAATTATATAAATAATGTTGGAACGGATTGATCCATCCAACTATTTTTATTATGTTTAATACATGTAGTTTTGTGTTAAAAAATTCGATTATAATCACTTTCCATGTAACCGTGTACTACAGGTTACTTTGACCTCAGCTGCAAAAATATTGTAGTGTTATTTATATTAATTGTGGAAGATTCAATTAGCTAGAAACTTTTGTACACCAATAAAATTCAAGAATATAATACGCATATATAGGAAAAATCATTGAAAGGGAGTTAATTAAATGATGATTTGTTTTGCTTGATCTAATAATAATAATAATAATTCA
>JAOANR010000061.1:0-22500 GCA_030278955.1 Hygrophila difformis | reverse complement strand
ACACCATTCTCAACATCTCATCAGCCTCATCAAGAACTCAGAAGGTTAGTGTTCTGAAGTCGGTATTTTCCTTTCTATGTGATCCTGTATGATGAATTTCAAATAGGCTAAAAAATAAGCATATTTTGCGAGCTCAAACATACAATTACAGATAGGCAACCAAAAAATAAAAACAAACCTTAATACGGCCGGGAGTGTCATCTGCATTAACTCTGATGAGAATATCCCTGTGCTCCTCATTTGACAATCTCAACTCTTTCCTTAATTCAGTTATTAAACCTTCCTTATCCTGAAGAAAATATATTTCATTGAGCAGACATATAAATCTGATCAAACATATATGTCATATTAGATTCATGTTTTCAAAATGCAAATAGTACCCAAGTAAGGGCATCAGCTTGAGCTTTAAAGGCCATTAGAACTGAACTGTATGCTTCTTGCTCAAGCTGGTGAATCTTGGTTTCCATATCAGTCTCTTCATACATCGTCGGATATGGCATAGAACCCATGGCTGCAGGCCTCCCATTACCAGCAACACAGCCTCCTGGCCCTCCCCTTGAAACCCTATTTTGGTGTGGTAGAGGAAAATCATCATCCTGGAACAGAAGAAAGATGGGAGTCAATAAATACACAACGAGAACAAATCTGAGAAACCTGATATATTAAAACAAAAGAAGCAATCTAGCAGCTGCAAAATTACTATAGGCCTAGGGAATCTTGCACAATTACAGTTATGATAATCATGGATTCACATGCATAGTGTTAAAAATAAAGGTGCACACACATATTTATAACATTAGTGCCAAGCTACTTCTCAAAATAAAAGTATTAAAAATAATAAAAGAAATTTAAAGAATCACTATGTCCATTTCTTGTTTTTATTAAACATCAATTTTTATTAAACACTCATTTTATACTTTTTTAATCAAAACCACAATTTCTTCACTTTAAAAACCAAATATTAAACCATGCTATTCATTCCAAATTTCAAATCAACACCAAAATTATTCCATTTTATTACTTAAAATTCCAAATGACCAAAGAATTTGCACACACCAAAGAATCAAACAAATTATTGTACCATTTACAAGTAAAATAAATAATCCAATAATAATCAAGATTCCGAAATAACATCACAAAACTCACCATAAACTACAGTCTACAATAACACTCAAAAACTCTCTCTCTCTCTCTCTTTGTTTTTTACAACATACAATTTCTACAAAATAATCAACCATTCATTTATTCATCCTGCACATATCAACAAGTCCCCAACATCATTCTAAAGTAACTAACAACCTCGATTAAACAAGAATCACCAAATCAATCAAAAATCAATAAACCACCCTAACAATCCCTAAATCTAACTTCCAAACCAAACTTCCATGTTCAAAAATCTCAAACACCAAGTTACTTGACAATCTAAAGTTAACATCCGAGTACCAATCAAGCAAAAATGAATCACAAGCCCCCAAACATCCACAATCATCAAAACTCCAACAATGCCTCAAACATCAACTAGTAACCAACATCAAGCTCAAAAAAAAAAAATCATTTTAACCCAAATTTAACCAAATAATCAAAACAATCAAACTAGCATACTCGATCTTCAAAAATCCTCAAGTTATCAATACTACAAGTTTACATCAAAGCCCAAAATCTAACATGCTTCACTCAAAACACTCATTTACTTAAAAGAATATTTCTAACATCTAAACTTAAATCCTAAAATTATCAACAAACCTAAGATTTCAACAAAATATCACAAGCATCTAACATAATAGATCTACACTACTCACAACACTAAAAAAATTTCTAAACAAATAGATCTAAAATTTATACTAAACTCATTTAAACATACAACAACTACGCACATTTATACACAAAGAATCATCCACAAATATGAACGATCTATCAAGGAAACAATGAAAACAACAACGAAATGAATAAAAGAGAATGGACCGTGCATGTCGGTTCCACCACCGCTGCTGTTCCTCCATCCGGCTGCTACCCTAAGCCACAGATCCGGTCACCACCACCATCCCGGCGCACCACCAGCACCGCTCCCTGTTCTCGTCACCTCCGTCACTCCAAAGCCACCACCGCCGCGGCTGCTTCCTCATCTCCCACATTCGCGCCGCCGCGCTCAAGCCCTAGGAAACTTCAACTCGCCAGCCGCTGCCTTTGCAGGTTCTTCCTTCCTGCTCGTTGCTCAGCTGCGTTTCGTCGCCACTGATTTCTCACATCTCCGTCGCATCTCCGGCGTCTACATCGCCGCATCTGTCCATCTCTCGAAGCCTCGTCGCACCGGCGCCGCCTCCACAGCCCAGTGCCTCAACTGCCGCGCCATTGTCATGTTCACGCCATTTCTCAACCCTCTATTTGGCCGCTGCTCAGCTCCTCTCCATTGCGCAGCTCTCTCTCTCACTCTCTCGCCCTCTCACTCTGTAAAGTGAAGCAGCGGCGCTCTGCCCTGTTCTTCATTTGTGCCCTAATCTGAATTGTCTTTCGGATATATGTAAATGGGTTAGATGGGTGATGGGCCAAGGACTCTCGTAGTATTACATTGGGCCTATGGAAAACAACAGTTTATTACAAGGGCTTCTAGAGTTGGAGCCCCAACAAACTTTATTTAGAGTCAAAGCCCCTTAGTTGAGATGTTTAGAGATAGGGCCCTCTTTCAAGTTTGTTAGTGATAAACTTAATTAATCTATATATATATTAAAGCATTAGTGAACAACCTATCCTACATTTAATGTGGTGTCTCCATTTCAAATTTCTAATTTTTATAAATTTTTGCATTTTTTAATTTATCAATTTTAGATTTTCACATTTATTTATTATTATAGATTTTTAGTTTTTGAAATATATGGAATTCCTACAATATTCACTTTTAAAAAGATTTGAAAGATTTGAAATTTGAAATTTTGCATATCTTATATTATCTATATTATTTTGTATTTTTTAATTTACTAATTTTAGATTTTCACATTTATTTATTCATTGTAGATTTTAGTCTATCGTGTATAAAATCTATCATTTACTTATAAATTCCCACTCAATCATCCTATCCTTTCACTATATATTCACTTTTAAAAAGATTTGAAAGAAAAAATTTGAAATTTTTTATTTTTTATTTTATCTATGTTGGATTTTATTTATTTGTATTTTTTATTTTATCTTTTTTAAATTTTATTATTTACATTTTTATTTTATTTAGTTTAAATTTTATTATTGCATTTAGAATTTATTTATAGACCATAGGATTATGACGAGCTTTTGCAGTGGCCACTAAGAATTATGTTGCGTTTATGTTTCAATATAGTGAACATATTGTAATGCCGGTAATTTTGTGTAGGTTTGGTCTCAATTTTGGTTACATTTTTTTTGTATGGTGAATGATGTAATCAAAATATACCTTGCACATTAGATTTATTTATTCATGTTAAAGATATGTTAATGTGTATATGAAAATCTCAATTTTCAGTTTTTAAAAGATATTTAATTTTTAATTTATATGGAGTTCCCACAATTTTCATTTTTTAAAAAAATGGAATTTCAAATTTAAATGGATTTTGCAATGTATATATAGAATTTATATTATTAAAAGATACATTAATGAATATATAAAAAATATTTGTATATATTAATTAGTGTATATTAGGCTATATTTTCACAAAAATATGTCAATTCTATTAAAAGTAATATACAATTATATAGTTGCGAATAAATCATCAGTAAATAAAATAGAGAGATAATAACTAAAATAGGCCACGAGAAGGAGGTCCTTCCACTTTGGGGCCACGATATTTTGATTTAGGCAAATGGGCCATTAGAACGATTTTGGGCCTAAAATTTGGCAATTTGGGCGAATTCGGGTTGCGATGGCTTAAAAGTGAATTTTTTTTTTAAAATCTACTCCCTATGTCACATTGTTTCTGTCTCAAAGCTTTTGAACACGCCGTCCAATACATTTGTTTAACATTTAATACATTAAAATGTACATATGTAAAAATTATGTAATATATATATATTCTAAAACTGCATAATTACACAAATCTAACAAGACCAAATTTGACTATATTCTTTCACATATAATTACGATCACATTAGGTCAAATTTGACCTATAAACAGTACTAAAAAGTCAATATGAGACACTTTGACTGCGACGGAGGGAATAGTTTTTAAGAAATACTCCCTCCGTTTTATAATAAGTGTAACACTAGGAAATGACACAAGATTTAAGGTAAGTTAATAAAATTTATTTAGTTGAAGTAATTAAATAAATAAAATAAGTCCCATTTGACTTTATTCCTTTTGATTTTTATTTTAATAAATATAAAAATTAATAATTTAAGTATAATTAGTAAAAATTATTAACCTTCAAAACATTTCAAATATGATAATGTAACACTTATTTCCAAACACCTAAAAAGGAAAAGTGTAACATTAAAAAACGGATGATGTAATTCATTAATCTATATTTAACAAATTTGTAATTGCCGAAAAACAAATACTCAGAAAATTGTGATTGTGAATGATCAAAGTAAGTTCATATTGAAAGGCTAATTGCTGCAAATTCTATAAATTTGAAAATTTTCTCTAGAATGCCGGTACTAAATGAAGTTTTAACGTTTGAAACACATAATCTATTGATACAAGGAGAAACATATTATAATAAGGAAGAAATGAAAGCGAATCATGCTAAGTTATTACCTTTGTAGATTAATGATAAGAAGAATGTTTATAATAATATAATGTCTGTAATTGATAGTGATGGGTGTTGATTAATTTTCTTTACGTGGTGGAAAATATTATGTTTAGCCCTTCATGGTAGATGTAATAGTGTGTTGCCTGTAGCATCCAATGGAACAAAACCCTTACTCATTCCAAGAGGTAGGACTGCACATTCTAGATTTGATATTCCACTAGATTGTGATGAGAATTCTACCTGCAAAAAACTTACCTCAAAAAATTATTTAACATCTCTTCTCATTAAAACAAAGCTCAATATTTGGGATGAAAATTCTTGATTAGTAAAATAATCATGAGCCCGTCTGAATTAACAAAATTCTTCATTCGATTTCAGAGGAAAAAATTCCACTCGCAGTGTGTTTTACTATGACTATAAAAAATAAAAATAAAAATAGATGTCAACCTTTAAAGAATGTAAGACTCTATCTTCAAAAACCAGTTTTTACCCATGTCAGTGATATGTTGCAATATCTCGTGTCACTTTAAAGAGGGGACTTGAAGTATTAATATGTAATTGAGATGGATTAACTTAAGATACTATAAGAAATGTTATTTACAATGAAAATTATATATGGCTGAAATTTGCACAATGAATACTTCATGTACGTGATGGTAATTGGTAAAGCTGGTATTAATCTTGAAGATGTAAAATTAGATGTGACATTTCCAGATGATAATTTTATAAACTCTATGCGAGATTCTATAGCGGCAATTGTTGATGGTACTTATACAAATATAAACTGCAGCACTTCAAATCCAATTTTTTTTTATATATTAACCCCTACCAATGAGATTGTTGCTACAATCAATAATGCATCATGGAACGTATGTCTGCGAATGAAAATGTATGTATATATCAGTTTTAACAATTTTGTTTTGAGAAATAATCTGTTTTATTCCCACAAAAACACAAGTGAGTTCACAGCTACCAAAACATCAATGCCTCACTACTACAATCAGTTAAAATATTTGTGAAAAGGATGAAAGCATAGATAATGCCAATGAATTATTTTCACCGGAATATATCAACACGATCAATTGTTCTGAATCATGAAATATAGTTGAATGAGGGTTGCATAGTCATGCTTCTTAGGAATATATATCCATCAAATAAATTATGTAACGGAAGTAGATTGATAGTAACTAAGATGCGGAATTAGATAGTCGGGGTTAAACTAATTTTCGGGAAACCATGAAAGTAGAAAATTCTTGATTGATAGAATGATTATGAGCCTATTTGATTTAACCATATTTTTGATTCGATTTGAGATGAGAAAATTCTCACTCACAGTTTGTTTTGCTATGATTATAAACAAAAGTCAATGCCAATCTTAAAAGAATGTCGGATTTTATATTCCAAAATCAGTTTTAAGCCATGAACAGTTATGTTGCAATTTTTCGTGTCACTAGCAAGATGTGGCTAAAAGTATTAATATGCAATTAAGAATGATTAACTCAAGATACCACAAGAATTGTTGTTTACAATGAAATTTATATGTGACAGAAAATTTGCAAAATGAATAGTTGATTTAGGTGATGGTAAAACGGATATTGATTTTGGAGATGTACAATTAGATATGACATTTTTCGGATGATATTCTTATGAACTCTACGGGTGATCATATAGCGGTAATTTTTTAAAGTACATATACAAATATAAACTGCACCATTTCAAATTCAAACATTTTAAAAGATAGTGTTATACTAGCCCCTATCAACGAGATTTTCACCAATGAAATTTTCAACAAATTGTTAGAAAAATTTTCATATTATACTTCATACTTATTTTAAAATTTTATTTTATCTTAATTTAAATTTCAAATAAATAAAAAGATTATTTTAATAGTTATTTTTATTGATATATTATGTTTGTACCGGACAAGCCACATAAACTAAAGAATACGGTATAATATGATTTCTTTGTTAGTTTTAAAATTAATTAAATTATAATATCATATACACTATCTTTTGAATATATAAAAAAAATCATTACACATTTTTCATTACTCAAAATATAATTTTTATTATTACTTTATATAATATAAACATATATATTATATAAAATATAAAGTTATGCCCGTCGAATCTCGACGGGTTATTTACTAGTAATTAATAAATAATATCATCAATGGGAAAATATAAAACTACCCTCATTTGGAAAATATAAAAATACTTCCCTCGTCCCTCCTCCCTCCTTCCTTGATTATTCTCCTATGCTTTTTTCTTTCATGCGACTCACTCGATTATTCTCCTATGCTTCTCTTCTTTCATGTGACTCTTCTCCTCCTTTGGCGAAGGTGAAGCAGCGGAAACCAGCAGAGGAGGATGGCGGACGGCGAGGTTGGGGCATAGATGGACAACGGACATCGATTTTCTTCAATTGCAATATTGTTCGATTGGAAGAATAAATTAAGCATTTCATGTTGATTTTGAATGATTTGGATGTTGAACTTAGTATATTGTAATAGAATTTTTTGTTGGAGAGAAATGGATTATTGCATTCTTGTTATGTTTCTTGTATAATTAATGCACTAAAGATGTTCGATGAAATGTTTGAATCAATATGTATTTGTAGCACCCTCCAATTTCATTACAAAACTCCAAGTTTTGAATGTTTGCCAATCAAAATTTGCAGTTTCTCATTATAATAACTTCATGATGATTACGAAATGTCGAATTAAACAATGTGGTAAATGTGTAATAATTTACTTGGTAAAGAGTAATACTCAAACGTGGTAAATGCATAGTCCTATATATGGTAAAGAGTTATGTGGTAAATATGTAATAATTTACTGGGTAAAGAATTATACGAAAATACATCATGATTACCACACACACATAGTATCCAAATACACAACATTTATAGGGTTACACACCATCCAATATACCAAATTACCATGTTCTACACACAATGTGGGGTTTTACCATGTTCTAACTATATCTTTTACCAAAAACAGTGATGGGGTTTACCATCAATCATGTTTGGTTTTACCATGTTTTATGTTTGTGGTTTAGCGTACATAATATTGCGTTTTACCAGGTACTACCTATATGGTTTACCATATTTGGGGTGGGGTTTTTACCAAATAGAACAAAATATCTTACCAATGATCAATATTGGGTCCAAGGACGGCTTATGCACCGTCCATCTAGTCGTCCTATTCCATTTCCTTGTTTTAGGACGATCCTAGGAGTATTGGGACAGTCCAATTTGACCGTCCATCGGATGAAAATGTATCCAAAACACCAAATCCTCTAACATATGCATTATTTTCATGGTAAAGATTTATATTCAAAAGTGGTAATGTGTAGCCATATATATGGTAAAGAATTATAGCACAATGTGGTAACATATGCATTATTCGCGTGGTAATCATCTTTTTTAGAACAAGGTAAACATGAAAAGGACGGTTATTGAGACATTTTTTCCAAAACCCAATCCTTCCCCTTCGAAACTGCTATTTCGTCCTCCCCAAACCAATCATGCCCCTTCTACCATTATCTTTTGCCAAAAATAGTGTGGAGGTTTACCATATTATTGCTATATCGTTTACCAATAACAGGGTTGGGGTTTACCATTTTATCACGATATCATTTACCATCAATCATGTTTGGTTTTACCATGTTTTACTTATAAGTATACCACGCACAATGTGGGGTTTTACATATTCAGCCTATATCTTCTACCACACACTATATATCATTTTACCGTGATATACGTGTATTGTTTACTACATAATGCATGAACTTTCTACCACAAACAACACTAACTTCTTACCATATGGCACAGAGTAGATGACGGTCATCCGAAATCGTCTCGTAGTCGTCCGGGTCTCTGTTGTTGACAGTGTGGGGCACACGGTCCTGGGCAATTAGGGACGCCCGTCCCTAACCCGTCCTATATGAATTGATGAACACAATCACATGGGGACGTCCACATACCAATAACTTGGTAAAGACCAAATGATGTATGTGGTAAAGTACATACCAATAGCGTGGTAAACCACATACCATGAACTTGGTAAATATCATATGGTATATGTGATAAATCATATTGGTAGTGTGGTAAACCACATACGAAGTACTTGGTAAAGACTATATGATATTTATGGTAAATCATATTGGTGTAGCGTGGTATACCACGAACTTGGTAAACACCATATAGTATATGTGGTAAACACATACCAATACAATGATAGTCCACATACCAATAACTTTGTAAAGACCAAATAATTTATGTGGTATGCACATATCAATAGAGTATTGAAATATATATTTTATTTAAGCTGTGGAAAACAGAAACTCGAGACGGTCATGTGGACAGTCCAAAATGATCGTCCTCTCCACCGTCCTCTTGTAAAAGTTTCAGAAAAATAATAGGTTACCATATTCCTGCTCACTCGATTACCACAATATAAGATAACAAGTTACTACAAAGGTATTGTTGGATACCACTTTTCTACTTGGCTTGTGACCACATATTTAAAATCAAATATTATAAAGCCAACATCTCCATCACATGCAATCAAAATCCAATATCCTTAACATCCACTTTCCACCATCCAAAATCTAATATCCTAAACATTCGAAATCCACAAACGTGGTAGATGTGCATTCTCTTTACTTAATTTGGTGAAATGCCCCAATCCGGTTGCTTCTGACTTCTCTTTGGTCATCGGACCACCACACCTTTACCTCATCCACAAGATCTTTCAAATATTTCACCGAGCACTGAATAGCTTGAATTCTATTCTCTTCGTGAAACCTATTAATAAACAAAAAATCCATCATTTGCAATCACATATACACTCAACTATACTTGAATCAAATCCATAACACAATAACAAAATTTTACCAATCCTAGCGTAGACAATCAACTAATTCTAGCACAATACAACCTGTCCTTAATTATCTCAAAACTAACAATATATACAACCACAATGCAAAACAATAACATTCTTCAAATCAAACAACAATATTCATCAAATTAGGGGTTCTTAACAAACAATATTATCCAAATATTTCATCTAACACCTTATGTGCAAATTATATTTTACAAACGCAAATCATTTCACTTTTGGTACAATTTCTCCAAATCAAATACATACACACAACTCTCACCAAAATGAATTCACAAATCACAAATTCAACAAATCAAACACATAAACACAAGTCCAATAAAACACATAATATCAAATCCCACAAAAATCAAACTCATTCTTCATACACTCTCAACATCCTAATCACCTAAACCACTATATTTAATCAACTATTTCTCACAAATCCTAAACTACAAAATCAATCAAACCAACAAATTCAACCATTAATCATCCTAAATTAAATTTACAAACACTCATTAAATCATATCCCCACAAATCCCACGAATGTTTCATTACACAACTCAAAACTATTACAATATACAACTAAACATTGCAAAACACTACCTTTCTTCAATTATAAAAACAATGTTGTTCAAATTTGGGGATTCTAAACCAACAAAACTGTTGTAACATTTGATCGAACACATTATATGCAAATTTTATTCACAAACATTCATGAAATCATTTCTCCCACAGAAGGGGTACACCTAATGTAACAACTCTCGACATTCTCTCAGGGTGGTGAAGGGCCAAAAAGTTAACAATCAATGATCCAAAATCCTTACCTACAAGAAAAACCTGTATGTAGCTTTTTTTGGATTAGGCATTACAACTATCCACAAAATCAAGATTAGTGTAAGTTTACACTTAATCATTGTGCTTGAGCTCAAAGCTTGGTTGACTCAATTTTATCGACTACAGAGTGCAGACAGATGCATTTATCTAATTTTGAAATTCAAGTTGATACCTTGGTTCCTATGCTCCATAGTATAAACTCTAAAGCAGTTTCAGCAACTAATCGAAAATAAATCAAAGACCTAGGACCAAATTCAATACCTCCAATGGTAGATTTAAGCAACAGAGACAAAACAGATTAATTGACACAATAAATATCTACTGACAATTCTTCGAAGATACTCTGCAATGGTGTGGCCGTGGATGCTACTCTGCAATGCCCTTCATATCATGACCTACAATTAAGCGTCAGGTGAATTGGGGAAAAGGAGGCGAATCGCCTTCTCAATTTGCTCTTCCGAAATACTGCGTAGGTGGGGAATCTGGGGGTTGGGGTTTTGTGAGTTGCTCTCAATTTCTTTTCCTCTTCTTCTTCGTTCTTTCTCTTTCGTCCTTCATCCCTTTCTCCCGATTTCTCTCTCTCTCTCTCTCTCTCTCTCTCTATTTCGGTTCTGTTGTTTCGAAATAATTACATAGTTTAGGTTTTTAATGATAATAGATTAGATTAAGGATAGTTTGGGGGCCAAAACCTAAAGTCAAAACTTTAAGGAGAGTCCTATCTCTAAATATTTGAGTAAGGGTCTTTTATAAATGCAAAGTAAATTTATAGGGTCCTTCACTCTAATTTTTCCTTATTACAATTAATCTCATCCCATTAAATAATCAATGCTTAGAATTTATTACTTAATTTTATTAAAATCATATCAAATTAGATCAAACTAGTAATTAGCCCGTCGAGTCTCGACGGGCTAACTATATATTTTATATAATATATCTAGTTATATTATATAAAGTAATAATAAATTAGAGGTAATAACTAAAATAGGCCATCAGAAGGAGTCATTTCCACTTTTAGGCCACCATATTTTGATTTAGGGAAATAGGTCATTAGAAGGATTTTGGGCCTGAATTTAGGCCATTGGGCTGAAATTCGAGCCACGATGGCCTAAAAGTGGAAATGACTTTTTCTGGTGGCCTATTTTAGTTTTTTTGAATTATTATTTTTTATTTTATGTAATTAAAATAAATAATACTCATTCTGTGACATTATTTATGTACTACTTTCTTTTTTTTCTTGTTCCAACATTTTTTTATTTCATTTCCATTTAAAAATAATTAAATATTAATTGCAAACATACCCATGTCCGAAAAATTCCTTGCATTTAATACTAATTATTCCTAGATAAAATACCATGTCCGAAAATTTTGGGATACTTATTTTATAATATATTTGAATTAATATTTATTTTATTTCTTATATTATTCCCCCCGTCCTATTAATAGTGTTAAAAAAAGGTAGCTTAAAAATTTATATAATGTGATTGTAATGAGCTACAATTTTTTTTTAAAAAAAATTGAGGAGTCATTGAAGGCCTGTAACAGGTGGTTGGAGCCCAAGCCACACAATTACAAAGGTGAGAGATAGGGGACCGGGTGGGGATTCTAACCCCCAACCTATAGGTTGGAGTTGGGAGACTTACCACTGGAGTAAATGCTCAACCCCATAATTTTAATTAATTTATTTATTTGTGATTTACTGATATGTGGTTATAGGGTGGAATTGAATTATTAATGGTAGCGGGTAATTTGAAAGTTTAATATATTTATTTATTAATGTGTGGTGATGGGTAGGTTTGACAATTAATATTTAATTATTTTTTAAAATGAAAATGAAATAAAAATATTGGAACAAGAAAAAAAAGAAAGTATGACATAAATAATGACACAGAATGAGTATTATTTATTTTAATTACATAAAATAAAAGAATAATTGAAAAAAACTAAAATAGGCCACCAGAAGTAATCATTTCCACTTTTAGGCCATCGCGGCCCGAATTCCAGCCCAATGGCCTAAATTCAGGCCCGAAATCTTCTAGTGGCATATTTTCCTAAATCAAAATATCGTGGCCCAAAAGTGGAAATGACTCCTTCTAGTGGCCTATTTTAGTTATTACCTCAATAAATTATATTTTAAGTAATAAAAAATGTAGTTATTTTATATATATATATATTCAAAAGATGGTGTATATAATAATATAATTTAATTATTTTAAAACTAACAAAGAAATCATATTATATCGTATTCTTAGTTGTGGCTTGTACGATACAAATCTAACAGATCAATAAAAATAATTATTAAAATAATATTTTTATTTAATTTAAAATTTAAATTAAGATAAAACAAAATTTAAATACAAGTATTAAGCATAATATAAAAAATTCCCTCACAATTGGCTGATAATTTAATTGTTGAAAATCTCATTGGTAGGGGCTAGAATAGCACTATCTTTAAAATGTATGAATTTGAAGTGGTGCAGTTTATATTTGTATATGTACTCTAAAAATGGCCGCTATAGGATCACTCGTAGAATTTATAAGAATATCGTCCGAAAATGTCACATCTGATTATACATCTCCAAAATCAATACCAACTTTACTGTCACCTACATCAAATATCCATTTTGCAAATTTTCTGTCATATATAAATTTCATTGTAAACAACATTTCTTGTGATATCTTGAGTTAATCATTCTTAATTGCATATTAATACTTTCAGACACATCTTGCTTGTGACACGAAATATTGCAACATAACTGCTAAAAACTGGTTTTGAAAGATAAAGCCCAACATTCTGTAAATGTTGACATTTAGTTTTGTTTATAATCATAGCAGAACAAACTGCGAGTAACAATTTTTTCATCTGAAATCAAATGAGAAATTTGATTAAATCAAATAGGCTCATAATCATTCTACCAATTAAGAATATTCTAGTTTCATGGTTTCCCGAAAATTAGTTTAATCTCAACTATATGGTTCCGCATCTTGGTTACTACAACCTACTTCCATTGCATATTTATTTAATGGATCTATATTGATAAGAAGTATGACTATGCAACCCTCATTCAAATATATTTCATGATTCGGTAATCCAAAGAATTAATCGTGCTTAGATATTGTAACACCCGAGGAAAAACAAATTCAAATTGTTTTGAACTACGTCATGACTTGATCCCTTCACAGGGTACGTAGGCAGCTTAGAACTAATTTCTAAGTTCAGTCACGAAATAAATCACAAAATACATCACGAATTAGATCACAAGGACGATAGGAGATGTTGAAACCAATTTAGACTAGGCTAAGTAGGACCCGGAAATGTTGCGAGCGATAAGCCGGACTCGTAACAAGATTAAGGAGAAGATTCCGCAACGAAGACGCCCCAGGGAATCGAGCTAACATGTAGAAAACCGATAGGGGAAAGCGAGGGAAGACCCGACGGAACACGCAGAGCCGAACCGGCCGGTCCGGCCGGCCCGCGCTGTCCGCGCGCCGCCGCGCGGCCACCGCGCGGCCAAGGGCGTCGCGACGCCAGGCCTGGCACGCGTGCTCCGCGCGGCCATAGGGGTGGGTGCGCGCCACCTCCGCGCCAGAGGGGCTGAAGGTGTAATCTTTCCATTCGGGGGTGATTTTCTTGCCGAAATTACAACTCCCTTCGAGGGAAACCAAATCCCAGCCTTAAGGAAGGCTTAGGGGCGGCTGGGGAGCCTCAAAACCCTAATCCCACAGAAAACCCATCCCCACCATACTTACAAACTCCCTCCCCAAGCCAAACCCTCCCGACGAAGCTTTCCGGCGAACTTTCCGGCGACGACGAGGTGAACGGGACTGAGCCACGGCTTCATAGAACCTTGGTAAGTCTTGATATATCGTTCCATCAGTCCATGAGTCTCTGAAACTCGAATTCTAACACTATTTCCTTACTACGATTTCACGTCGGAAAACGAACAAAAAGCGATCGGAGAAGTTGGCCGTTCGTCGCGACCCTAGGACATCCGGAAACCCAATCCAGCGACCCTATCATCATTCTAAGTAAGTTAAAACCTTACTCACAAATTTTCGTGGTTGTTTGTTGTTTAAATCTCGAGATATAGGCTTGTAACAAAAATCGGTTTTCAAAAACCCTATTTTCGTCCAATTTTAAAGACTCGCCAAAAACCCGACCTTCGGGAATTCAAACCGAAAACTTTTCAACATAAAAGTTGTTCCTAACACCTTTATCTACCTTGTGTCCAAATTTCAGCCATTGACATTAAGTTTTTCTATCCCAATTTTCGCCATGAACTTTCTGTATCAAACCGAACGATTCAAATCTGTGACAGATTCATTCATTCAACTTGATGCATGTTTTTCACCCATTTTTCGAATGATTTAACTTTGCATTTCTAAACAAAAGTTGTAGATAATTGTGTCTAGATTATGCCTACAAAATTTCACGAATTTTGGTGTTCATTTGATATGTCAAACGGCCAAGTTTTTAGAACTGTTTTGAATTCGTTTTAAGGGCCATGAGTATGCAGTGAGTTGCACTCGATTTTTGAGTACCAAGAATTCATTATTTCCAAAAACTTAAAACATGAAAGTTGTTCCTTAATGTGTCGTGTAGTTACTGTAAAAATTTCACATCGATTGGTTTTGAAATGAATTTTTAATCGGCGTTGCACGAACCTGTGACGAAAACAGTTTTCAAGACATAAATTATTCTTTGCAATAAACTCAAATTTCAACTCACTTCGGAACCTTATTTCCAAAAACTTAAAACATGAAAGTTGTTCGTGTGTGTGTTTTTGAAATACTGGCCAAGTTTCAGAATTTTTGGAGAAAAGACGAATTTTAAATTAAGAAAGGCGCGAACTGCCTCGAATAGGATTTTTCGAACTTGAGAAAACTCGAACTATGAAAACGCGATATCGATCCTTTGATAACTTTGAAATACGAACTTTCGAAAAATCCCGTTCACTAGGCTGAGCCGATCTTCATACTATCATTATCTTTGAGACTGCCTCGTTAGTGGTCTCCTTACTATCTGAGATTGCCTCGTTAGTGATCTCGCGCGCTGTATTTGTGGATCGCCTCGTTAGTGGTCCTACTATCTTTTTGGATCGCCTCGTTAGTGGTCCTACTATCTTTGAGACTGCCTCGTTAGTGGTCTCCCATTGTTTGGACTGCCTCGTTAGTGGTCCTATGTTGAGATTGCCTCGTTAGTGATCTCCCGGTATGGTGTCCTCTTCTTAGTTTACGGGATGAAAAGTAAAAGACTCGTGTGAGTGTTTCATTATGCTTAAATCGTAATTATCCTGTCTTTAATTATGTATTTAAACTTTATGCATCTTAAATTATGCTTTAAATTTCGCTTTTTAAATTAAGTTCTTTAATCATGGTTTTCCGCTGCTAATAAATCATGTATTTTTAAATTCTCGTACGGTAAGCGAAATCTTTAGTTTTAAACACATGTAACCCCTTTTATTTGTAGTTAGGGATTAACTTACTCAGTATATTTTTATACTGACAACCGTTGTCATTTCTTTTTTTCAGAGTACGTCGAGTGACGCATTGCATATGCACTTGGGGGAAATCATAATGGACATTTTAAATTTCTGCATCGTACTGTTTTTACCGGGTCTGTTAAACCTGAGGATTTGGCCATGTTGGCCGTGACTTTACTTTCCGCTGCACTTACTTTATTTATTTTCCGCACGTGATAATTTCTACTATCGTACTAAGTATTATAAATTTCCGGACTATATCTTGAAATGTTTTAAATCTTTTACATACCCACAAGCCTTGCGTTTCCTTAGCGAGCTCGGGAAGCCGTGTCTTGCTAGGGGAATGCGGCGGTGACACCTCGGCCTGGGTTATCAAATCCGGGGTGTTACAAATATTCAGTAAAAATAATTCATAGCCAATATTTATGCTTTCATCGTCTTGACAAATATTGTTAGAACTGATGTATATATATACATTTTCATTTGCAGACATACGTTCAATGATGTAATCATTGATCGTATCAACGACCTCATTGTTAGGGGTTAATATATAGTAACAATGTCTGGATTTAAAATAGTGCAGTTTATAGGATCTCCCGTAGAGTTTATAAAATTATCTAACAATGTAACATCTAATTGTACATTTCCAAAATCAATACCAACTTTACCAATTACCATCACCTACATGAAATATTCATTGTGCAAATTTCTGTCATATATAATTTTCATTGTCAACAATATTTCTTGTTGTATCTTGAGTTAATCCATCTTAATTATATATTAATACTCCGAGTCCTCTATTTTCAGTGACACGAGATATTGCAACTATCTGAAATGGGTAAGAACTGATTTTTCAAGATAGAGTCCAACAGATTAACATTGACTTTTTCTTTTTCTTTTCCTATAGTCATAGTAAAACAAACTACGCGCAGGAACTTTTTCTCAGAAAATCAAATGGGGAATTTGGTTAATTCAGACGGACTCATAATTATTCTACGAATCAAGAATTTCATCCCAAAATTGAGCTTTGTTTTAATGAGAAGAAATGTTGAATAATTTTACGGGGTAAGTTTTTTGCAGGTAGAATTCTCGTCATAATCTAGTGGAATACCAAGTCTAGAATGTGCAGTCCTACCTCTTGGAAGGATTAGAGGTGTTATTCCACTGGATGCTACAGGCAGCATAATATCACCTCTCACATTAAGGGCTAAACATAAAATTTTCTAGATAAATTATCAATAAATGTCTTGTCAGTTCCATCACATAAAGAAAAAGAAATCAACCCTCATCATTATCAACTATAGATATTATTTTATTATAAAAAAATTTATGCTCATTCCAGTGCCATTTGAATGCATTCAAATCTTCGTTTCGAGGCAGACTCGAACTATGCGAGTGAAAACTTTAGAATGAAAGATAATAACATTGGCCAAAGACGACATTCCAGTGCCACTCGAGTGAAACTCCAAACCGTTCAAGTGACCAAAAATTAGAGTGGTTAAAGACGGCATTCGAGTGGCACTCGCATGCCATTCGTGTGAGACTCGAAAATATTAGACTAGCAAAAACTAGAGTGGTGAAGAAGGCATTCTAGTGCCACTTGAATGCATTCAAATATTCGTTTCGAGGCAAACTCGAACTATGCGAGTGAAAACTTTAGAATGAAAATTAATGAGATTGGTCAAAGACGACATTCCAGTGCCACTCGAGTGAAACTCCAATCCATTCACGTGGCCAAAAATTAGAGTGGTTAAAGACAGCATTCGAGCGCCACTCGCATGCCATTCAAGTGAGACTCGAAAATATTAGACTAGCAAAAACTAGAGTGGTGAATAAGGCATTCTAGTACCACTTGAATGCACTCAAATCTTCGTTTCGAGGCAGACTCAAACTATGCGAGTGAAAACTTTAGAATGAAAATTAATGAGATTGGTCAAGGACGACATTCCAGTGCCACTCGAGTGAAACTCCAATCCGTTCACGTGGCCAAAAATTAGAGTGGCTAAAGACAACATTCGAGTGCCACTCGCATGCCATTCGTGTGAGACTCAAAAATATTAGACTAGCAAAAATTAGAGTGGTGAATAAGGCATTCCAGTGCCATTTGAATGCATTCAAATCTTTGTTTCGAGGTAGACTCGAACCATGCGAGTGAAAACTTTAGAATGACAATTAATGAGATTGGTCAAATACGACATTCCAGTGCCACTCGAGTGAAACTCCAAACTGTTCAAGTGGCCAAAAATTAAAGTGGTTAAAGACGGCATTCGAGTGCCACACGCATGCTATTCGTTTGAGACTCGAAAATATTAGACTAGCAAAAACTAGAGTGGTGAATAAGGCATTCTAGTGCCGCTTGAATGCATTCAAATCTTCATTTCGAGGCAGACTCGGACCATGCGAGTGAAAACTTTAGAATGAAAGTAAATGAGATTGGTCAAAGACGACATTCCTGTGCCACTCAAGTGAAACTCCAATCCGTTCACGTGGCCAAAAATTAGAGTGGCTAAAGAGAGAATTCGAGTGCCACTCGCATGCTATTCGTGTGAGAATAAAAAAGACCAGCAAAAACTAGAGTGGTGAATAAGACATTCCAGTGCCGTTTGAATGCATTCAAATCTTCGTTTCGAGCCAGACTCGAACCATGCGAGTGAAAACTTTAGAATGAAAATTAATGAGATTGGTCAAAGACGACATTCCAGTGCCACTCGAGTGAAACTCCAATCCGTTCACGTGGCCAAAATTAGAGTGGCTAAAGACAGCATTCGAGTGCCACTCGCATGCCATTCGTTTGAGACTCAAAAATATTAGACTAGCAAAAACTAGAGTGGTGAATAAGGCATCCAGTGCCATTTGAATGCATTCAAATCTTCGTTTCGAGGCAGACTCGAACTATGCGAGTGAAAACTTTAGAATGAAAGATAATAACATTGGCCAAAGACGACATTCCAGTGCCACTCGAGTGAAACTCCAAACCGTTCAAGTGACCAAAAACTAGAGTGGTTAAAGACGGCATTCGAGTGGCACTCGCATGCCATTCGTGTGAGACTTGAAAATATTAGACTAGCAAAAACTAGAGTGGTGAAGAAGGCATTCTAGTGCCACTTGAATGCATTCAAATATTCGTTTCAAGGCAAACTCGAACTATGCGAGTGAAAACTTTAGAATGAAAATTAATGAGATTGGTCAAAGACGACATTCCAGTGCCACTCGAGTGAAACTCCAATCCATTCACGTGGCCAAAAATTAGAGTGGTTAAAGACAGCATTCGAGCGCCACTCGCATACCATTCAAGTGAGGCTCGAAAATATTAGACTAGCAAAAACTAGAGTGGTGAATAAGGCATTCTAGTACCACTTGAATGCACTCAAATCTTCGTTTCGAGGCAGACTCGAACTATGCGAGTGAAAACTTTAGAATGAAAATTAATGAGATTGGTCAAGGACGACATTCCAGTGCCACTCAAGTGAAACTCCAATCCGTTCACGTGGCCAAAAATTAGAGTGGCTAAAGACAGCATTCGAGTGCCACTCTGTAACACCCCGGTTTTTGGTAACCCAGGTCGGGATGTCACCGCCACATCTCCCTAGTAAGACACGGTTTCTCCGAGCTTACTAAAGAGATGCAAGGCTAGGTATTGCAGTGTTTAAAACATTTAAAGCATTCAAAATAGCCCATACAATATAAATCGAAAATAATAATAGCATAGCGCAGCGGAAATATTTAGTTTAGTACAGTATCGCAGCGGAAAATATAAAAAGGGCCGACATGGCCAAAACACGGGTTAAACAGGCCCGTTCATAATATAGTCTAAGTACGAAATTTAAAAGCAAAATAAAAGTTCCCAAAATCCCATGCATGATTCGTGCTCACACATGCTCATTCCACATATTCTGTAAAAAAAGGAATAAAAATGGTTTTGATCAGCAAAATTGCTGAGTAAGTTAACACATGCATGATCGTAGTGTTTAAAAGCCATAACTTTAATAATTTAACAAAAGCATGATAATAACATAATATTTGATTTCATATAATCCATGTCATATAGCACAATCTATCTCAGGCTCTATTTAATAACACATATCACATGGTTCAAGATAATAACCATAATTTAAATAAAGCATTTAAATAATTTAATTTGACAACAATATCATTTAATCTAGTTTAATTTAATTTAGAATCCCCATTACATTCCCGATTTGGTATTTCAAAGTTTCACGATAAAGATCGCGATGTCAACAAGTTTAGCCGGTAGCCCGGCGGCCGCAGCCGTATCAGCCATACCCAGTACCACTCCGGAGCCTCGGGAAACCCATACGGATATTCACGAGAGTGTAGGCTCTAAGTTTCGCCGTTTTGGCAATATCACATTTCAAGTATAGCGCGCGGGGTCACCATCGTCCATTACGGCACGAAGTGAATCGTTAGGGGGCACCCTGCAGAGCACTCACCCCTAATTTTAATTTATCAAGTTTGTAAGGGGATTTAGTTTTTAAAATCTGCCTTCCATTGTATTAATTTAGAAATAATATCTCAATTCGTTTCAACCCTAAAGGTTAATTCCATGTTTCAACAAGATTTCAAAAATTTCGTTTCGGTAAATCACAGTTTACTCCAAAATTCGTCTAAAATCAGATTTAATTCCAAAAATTCCAAAATTTCATATCTGACTCGGAAACATCAAGATCTACAACTTTCGTGTTTTAACGTTTTCAATCCGAGATACCTAAGTAGGTCAAAAATGCCAATTTTCGCATAACAAGAAATCTGTCCGAGTTTAATACATCACAGATCAAAGATTTCAATTTCTACCATATCAATTCAACTCCAAATTTAATGAAATTTGACAGGGATCATCTTAAGACATTTATCTACAACTTTCATGTTCGGCCAAAGATCTAAAACAGCCTAGATCCTATGTCAAAAACGTGATCAAGATCATTCCTAAGTTCTGTCCAAACCATATGTCAAAAACGTGATTAAAGACTTTGAAACCCCTTGATCATAGTAGGTGTTAACTTACTCAGCACGTTTTGCTGACCCAAACCATTTTTCCCCTTTTTCTTTCAGAGTATGTGGATTATGCATCATCATATGCATACATGGGAACAATTGGGGGAAAACTCTATATTTTAAATTCCTGTATTTAGTTACGACTTGCATGAACGGGCTTGTTTAACCCGTGTTTTGGCCATGTCGGCCCATATTTAAATTTCCGCTGCATTACAATTATATATATGTAAATATTACATTCCGCTGCAACTTTGATATTATGATTTTAAATTATATTACAATGGGCTGTTTGAATGCTTTAAATTCTGAAAAACCATAGCCTTGCATCTCTTTCAAGATTTCGAATATGGAATTCATTGGAGTCGAAATAAATTTAAGATAGGAATCATAACCCGAGAACGACCCGAAAAAAAAAAAATCGAGCCCGAAAACGTAGAAGCACAAAAGTCCGGAAGAGAGGAGAAAAGGCCTGACGGATTGCACGGCCCGGCCCAGGCCGCAGCCCAGACCGGAGCCGCGCGGTCCCCGCGCGGTCCGCGCCAACACCGCGCCAACATGCAGGCTACGGGAATTCCATTTTCAAGACGATTTTCTTACCTTTTTGGGGAGCTCCGGCTATGGCAACACGTCTAGGGTTTTGTGGAGCCTATATGAACCAAGTTTGCAGCTCCTAGGTCACCCAAAACCTGGTTGCAGCCGCCCCCATCATCCTCTCTACTCACACCATCGAAAAACCTAGTTTTTGAGACCTCCGAAGGCCACCCGACGAAGGAGATCCGACAAGGAGGGTGTGAGGAGCGTGAAACTGAGTTGTAGGTCGTTGGTAAGGTTGAATCCTATGTTTGGTTCCATGATTTTCGAATTTACAGTCATCCCCTACGTTCTAGACTAAGATTATTCCTGCGTTTTTCGTTTCTTGGCCAAAGGAGGAAGAGATCGTGGTCATTTGGACGTACCCGGAGTAAGCATAGGCGCCCAATCGTTCCAGAGACATCCTAGAACTCATACTCTGTAAGTTGATTCTTCTCATAACCGTTTTGGTGCCCTAAAATCGAATAGGATGCAAGTTTTAACCAACACACGAAAATCTGTCCCAAACCCCCTCCCTATGCGCAGTTTCTGAAATCAAATTTTTAGACCCTTTTCGAGCTTTCAAACGGAGAAACTTAAAACTACAAAATTGTTCCTAAGGACTTAAAGTATACTGTGTTAAAATTTCAGAAATTTTCGTCGACGTTTGGTCCGTCAAATCGAATCTGGTATATTCTGCGTTTTCGGACAAAACCCCATATGTGACAGTTTTGCGTGATCGACTCCCTTGACGTTTTTCTAATGGATCCCATCAAAACTAAACTTTCATGTAAAAAGGAAAGTTGTAGCTAACTGTCTAAATATGGTGTCCGTAAAATTTCACGCATTTTCGTTAAGTTTTGATACTCGAAATTTCACCGAAAAGATTCTGCGTTTTCAAACATTTTTGAAAATCCTGACAGCATTCATATGCGAATTTGATGTGGATTTTACCTTCACTTACAGTCCAAACCAATCTTCGATGTAAACATAAAAGTCGTAGATA
>JAOANR010000060.1:0-23816 GCA_030278955.1 Hygrophila difformis | reverse complement strand
GATTCTGCGGCCTCTTTGTGTATCCAGAGCCAAGGGGAGTGTAAAGAGGTTATTTATCTGTGTTGTTTTGTTTAACAGGTGAATAACTGAGAACCCCTTTGCCTTGGAGTTCTTAAGCCGAGACCAGAAGAGTCGTTTATTCCAGATACTCCCAGGATTGTAAGTAAACACTTGTTTTATTGCCGACACTCATGGATCGCCTCTTGCCACGCTCCTTCTCTTGTTCGTCAGAACAAAGCACATTCCAGTACTTCTAGTCCTAAAAAACTAGTCCCGGTCGGAAGAAACCATCATTGAAGATTTTAACAAAGTCTATTGATGATTGGACTATTCCAAAAGTCCTCAAAAAATGAAATATACCAAACCTCAAATTCCTCTCCTTCTCTACTGACCTAGCTATAAAAACTGAAGAAAGAGATATCCAGCTTTCTAAACCTTTTGAAACAATAAATCTGCTTTTCACCTGATTCCCTCTCTAAGCTTTTTCAAAAGGTTATAAATACATTCATATAGGATTAGTCCAGGTGGGTATTAAACCCCTTACTAAAGAAGGCCTTGATACTTCTATCCTAGCCATACTCCGAGATGCCAGGTTCACCAACTTTGATGAATCCCTTTTAAGTTCGGTTGAATCAAGTCTTTGTACTGGACCCTATATCCTTTGACTGCTATCCCAATCTTACTATATCTCTTCGTGACAAAAATATCCTAAAATCCCTTGTCCTCCAAATCAAAACTCATAATTACAAAATGTGGAAGGATCCATCCCTGTTGCTATTGTCTTCAGAATATACTATAAAGCCATTCTTTCAGCTTTTGCTACTAAAGTAAAATTCCACAGTAAGAAAGGTGAAACCCTTCTCTTACAACTGACCTACAGAGGTCCAATGCTGTTGTCGCCAGATCCCTCCAATGGAAGGACATAACCCTTCCAGAAGAATGGATTCTTGACGAAGCCGTTGAACCAGAAAGGCCATCTATGCCCCCGCCAAACCCTCATTTAAAATCCATCTCTCAGGACAGCACCGGACAGGTCAAACTCTCGTTCCACAGAAATACCTCCTATCAGAGGAACTTTGACCAACATTCTGATGATTCTGAGGGAAGTACCATAAGCCTTGGAAGAATTTCTCAGTTTGGTAGCCCAACGAAACCACCCCGATATTCCACCTCTGACATTCCCACGTCTCCTCTGAAAGACGTAAATTTCTCCTCACCTATCCCTAAGTCCATTTATCACAGACGTGACGAAGATCTTATTGATGAACCATCCAGCCCCACATTTTCCTCCGTTACTGAAAACATAAATGAGCTAAATGTCATTGAAGGCAATTTTGTTATCAACAAGCTTGTTCTCCATGAAGACTTCTACTCGGAAGAAAACACACAAAAAAGAGCCTGGTTCTTCAAAAATTTCTCCCATATCCGATCTGAAATCCAAACATCCTTCTATTCATTCATCTCAGAAGCCAAAACCCTCATCCCCTTTTTCACATGGTTCGAACTCTACCAAGTACTTACCCTGTCAGCAAAACCATCAACCCTATTACTACCAGAAAACCCTATTGGGAAACAGTTTCTAGTGACAAAACTTTTAACCAAACCCACCCACCTCTCCAGGCTTTCAAATTCTCTGTCAAAGACCAACCGTTTGAGACTGCCCCTCTTAAGAATGCCAATGAGGAAAGTTGAAGTTAATCTCAAAAACCCTGATTGCCCCAAGCCAACTACACAAACATACATCTCAATACCATTGGTAAACAACTTGACCGAATCGAATCCCATCTCACTGACACCCAGTTCAACCAAACCAAATCTAAAGAATCCCCCTCCAAAGCTTCACCCCCTCAAAAAAACCCCTGTTTAAACCTTTTGAAATCTCTAAAGCCACCTCCCTGAATATTTCCCAAGCCAGAACTAGCCTATTGAAAGAGCTCCAATCCCAGCTTTCAAAAGGGCAAGAAACCTCCTCTGGAGACAGTTACGTCCCAGAAACCCAACCCCCAGCCCGAGTCAACATGATTACCGACATACAACCCTTTCCGCAAACCGTCTCTTCTATACAACCTCAACCCATTCCTCAAACCCGCTTTAACTCATCATCTGTCTACAACTGGAATCTGGATGGCCTTGGAGAACATCAGATCCTTCTAATGCTCCAACAGATGACAATGGCAGCCAATGCCTATAGAGCGCAAGGACACATAGAAGACAAAGCCATAGCCGAAATCCTTATCGCAGGATTTTCTGGGCAACTAAAAGGATGGTGGGACTTCCATCTTACCGAATCCCAACACGAAGATATATTGAATGCTGTCAAACTAGATGAAGAAGAAACCCCCCTTCTTAGTGACGATGGTGAACCCCAACAAGATGCAGTCGCCACTCTCATCCAAACCATCACAATCCACTTTATAGGAGATCCTACTCTCCTAACCAACCGCAACACAGAACTCCTATCTAATCTCAGATGCCGAAGGCTCAGCGACTTTAAAACCTACAAGGAGGAATTCATGTCCCGCCTCATGAGCCGAGATGACTCAAACCAACCTTTTTGGAAGGAAAAAATTTCTAGCCGGCCTTCCCACTCTCCTTGGAGAAAAAGTTAGAAACAAAATCCGATCTCTTTCTGGATCTCAAATCATTGACTATGACATCTATACTTATGGTCAATTGATAAGCATCATTTAAAATGAAGGCCTCCACATTTGCCAAGATCTCAAAATCCAGAAACATCTCAAAAAGGAGCTGAAGCAGACCAAAACAGAGCTTGGAACCTTTTGTAAACAGTTTGACACCTGCAGTCGCAACTTGAAACATGATCCTTGTGATTGCCAAAAATCCCCCTCAAAACCTTACAAAAAGTTCCCCAAACCCTATAAGAAATTCCACAACTACAAACAAACCAGATTCACTCCAACACCTGATTACTACAAAAAGCCTACAAAAATCCCAACTCCTGCCAAACATCGCGGTCCCAACAAAGACCCGATTAGATGTTACCGTTGCAACAAAACCGGACATATTGCCAAGTATTGTAAACTCCAGCGGCGAATCAATGAACTCCAAATTGATGAAGCCATCCTCAACCAAATCTCTGAACTCCTGATTTCCTCCTCCAAGGAACAATCTGATGCAGAGCTACGTCAGTCAGACTCCTCCAACCCCGAAGAAGAAAATGTTTTCAACGTAAATGTTGACGACATATCTTCTAGCTCCTCTGATACTATCCCATCTATTAACACTATCACCTCTGAACAACAGACACTTATTGATATCATCAAACAGGTCGAGGATCCCCAAATCCAGAAGACATGTTTTGATAGACTTGTTGAAGAACTCCAGAAACCTCAAAAACCCTCTTTTCAAAATCCCTCATCTTCCAACACCTACGACTTGACCCGAATCCTCAAAAAAGGTCATACAACACCAAAATCCCCCACACTTCAAAGTCTTCAAAAAGATGTCAAAGATATCAAAAATGAGATCAAAAACCTCAAACAAAGTCTTGCTAACGACTCTGAAATCCTCCAACAAATCATCAACTCCATGAATCCCAGAAATGAAGTTGATAGTGAAGATATCCAAGAACAGATCCAACAAATCAGGAACGTTCCGCAGGATTTTCTCTTTGTTCTTAAAGAAATCACGTCACGAAAGTACATAGTCAAGATCAAGCTCCGATTCACTAAAGGGTTAACTATCCAAGTTATAGCCCTTTTTGACACTGGTGCTGATCACAATGTTATCCGTGACATATATGCCCCGACCCAATGCCAGCGGAGCACTGATGCCAAGCTAAAAGCTGCAAACGATTCTAACCTCGATGTCCAGTCCAGGATAGAAGCCTCCATTATCAATAACGGTGTAGCCCTCAAAACAACATTTCTTGTTGTCCGTAACATCCACCATGCAGTCATCCTTGGAACCCCCTTCCTAAATCTTATTACCCCATACACTGTGGGAAATGATTCCATTACCTCCCAAGTCAGTAACAAAAGACTATGCTTTACCTTTCTTGAAAAACCCCATACCAAGAAAGTCAATCTTCTGAAAGCCTGCTCTATCTACGAAGATTCTATCAACAGCATTGTCCAAGCCAAAACCTTCACCCTCAATGAACTCAAAAAAGATATCTACGTTGCCAGGATTGACAACCAGTTACAACAGAAAACAATCCAACAACGGATTGCCGATTTCCATAAACAGATAACAGATCAGGCCTGCTCCGATCTTCCAACTGCGTTTTGGGAAAGAAAAAAACATGTTGTCACACTCCCATATATGCCCTCTTTTTCTGAGGAAAAAATCCCCACTAAAGCACACGCTATTCAAATGAATAGTGACCTCATGGAATTCTGCAGAAAAGAAATCCAGGATTTACAGCAGAAAAAGCTCATCTCCCCTTCTAAATCCCCTTGGAGTTGTGCTGCTTTCTATGTCAACAAAGCTTCTGAAGTCGAAAGAGGGACACCTCGGTTAGTCATTAACTATGCTCCTCTTAACAGAGTCCTCCAATGGATCAGGTACCCCATTCCAAACAAAAAAGATCTCCTCCAAAGACACTATGATGCATATCTATTTTCAAAATTTGATATGAAATCAGGATTCTGGCAGGTCCAAATAGCTCCGCAAGATAGGTATAAAACTGCTTTTACTGTCCCCTTTGGACAGTATGAGTGGAATGTTATGCCTTTTGGTTTAAAAAATGCCCCCTCTGAATTCCAAAAGATTATGAATGACATCTTCAATGACTATTACAAATTCTGTATTGTTTATATTGATGATGTTCTAATCTTTTCCAAATCCATAGAAGAACACTTCAAACACCTCCGAATTTTCCTTTCGGTTGCAAAGAAGAACGGATTAGTCATCTCTGAACCAAAGATTAGTCTGTTTCAGACGAAAGTAAGATTATTAGGTCACTATATCACCCAGGGTACAATTACTCCCATCGAAAGATCCCTAATCTTTGCAGAAAAATTCCCTGATAAAATCCTTGACAAAACACAGCTTCAACGATTCCTTGAAGCCTGAACTATGTTCTTGACTACTATCCGAACATAAAATCTAAACTAAAACCTCTCCATGATAGGCTGCAGAAAAATCCCGCACCGTGGACAGATGCTCATACTAGCCTAGTCCAAGAGGTAAAAAAGCAGGTAAAAGAAATCCCATGTCTCTATCTTGCAGATCCAACTCTTCCTAAAATTGTTGAAACAGATGCTTCCGACATAGGCTACGGAGGGATTCTGAAGCAAGTCAAGGACGGAAAAGAGTGCATCATCCAGTTCACCTCAGCACACTGGAACGCCACTCAAAGAAATTATTCTACAATCAAAAAAGAGATCTTAAGCATAGTCCTTTGTATCCTTAAATTCCAAGGGGATCTGATCAACCAAAAATTCATTCTCAGGGTTGATTGCAAAAGTGCTAAGGAAATCCTTCAAAAGGATGTCCAAAACCTAGTCTCTAAACAAATTTTTGCTAGATGGCAGGGACTCTTAAGTGCTTTCGATTTTGATATTGAATATATTAAAGGTGAAAATAATTACATTCCTGATTTTCTAACCCGTGAATTTCTGCAAAACAGGGAAAATGCCTCCCAAACCGGTCAGAATATACACTGATAAAGAACTGAGGACCCGAGCCAGCAAGAAGGTCACTGCGAGTACTGCGCAGAATAAAAATACTCACAAATCCCTCAAAGAAAGGTTTGAAAAAGGAGATCCTCATGTTGGTGCTATCGACTCCTCAAACGGTAACTTTCAATACTTTGTTACTTGGAGCCCCACACACAGCCAACACGAGTCTGACCCTGATGATCAAAATCCCGAATCCCCTGACAATCCACCCGAATCCCCTAAAAATAACAAAAAGATCTCAGAAATCCCAGCACCCATACCCCTCCAGCAAATCCCCCAGGCTAATGAATCCCCAGCCATTGATCAGCAAAAAACCATCTCTGATACATACTCATCTTCCTCATTTGCCAAAAAGACCTCCGACTCCACTATCCAATCTACACAACCCTCCCCAACAGAATGGTTCCTCAAATTACAATTCCAGAATATGATAACTATAGAACCTGGTTTTGACAGAGAAGATCCTTATGTTACAGCAGAAGCCATTTTTGGGAAAAACATCTGGTTCAAAAAATTCGATGATGACAAATCCCAACTCTATTATGAGTCCATCCTCGAATTTACAGAATCAGCCCAGATTAAGCATGAAAAATCCAGATCCAATCCCTCTGAAATTATATACTCCCAGTGCAAAATCTTCAGAGTCATTCCACCCTCAAAATGGTATGGATCCCTTACCGAACCAATTGCTTTTGGCACAAAATATAAATCCCACCCATTCGCCAAAAAAACACTTCAACTACTTTGAATACCAGCAGGCCTGGTTCAATGCCTTTTGGGTAACAAACCCGACCAAATACCATACCTGGTTATTCTATTTTGATAGATCCACAGACCTGAATTCCTACCCGATCTGGTGGTCCAGTTGGTGGAACCATTTTGGTTCAGTTCCGCAGATACTACCGTCCCTGGTTCAACAGTCCTTTGAAATTTTCTCCTCCCAATATTATCCTACCCCCCATGAAAAAGATTCCTTTGACCTCCTCACCAATTTCTGCACAAAGTTCTATTGTCCATGGATATTTACCTGGAGTCTAGAAATTCATGGTTCTCCGCAACGAGTCCTGAGGAGAAGATTTAAAGTCAAATGGTGGAACAAGTGTAACATTGTTAGAAGCATCTTTCCAGAACAAGTTGAACAGTGGATCCAACAAGACAAGAAACGAAGAAGCATCACTGAAAAACGAACACCTGCACAAATCATGTTTGAAGAACGTAAGAATCATATCGCAGCAAGGATTGCCGCTGCAAAAACCCCGGAAGAAGCAATGAAAATCATGCAAGAACTCCAAACACCTCCTGATAGTGCATCGACTTCCGAAGGTACATCATCTTGTTTTGGAAATAGTGGGTTTTAAAAAAAAAAAAAGAAAAAAAAAAAAAAAAAAAAAAAACCCACTCGCAGCATCACTTCGTTCCTCTTGCAATTTTCTGTTGAACAAAAATGCTCCGAGAAGATCCCGCAGGAGCCTGAAAAAAAAAAAAAAAAAAAAAAAAAAAAAAAAGTCATGTGATTTTATCTGCTTTGTTACAGTCTATATTTAAGTTTGATCATGCTCCGAAAAAATCCCGCCGGAGCCTGTCCCAGACTTAAAAAAAAAAAAAAAAAAAAAAAAAAAGAGAAAATGATGATAATCAGATTATTCCCCGCAAAATGCGGAGGCATGTCACCACTACTTTCACACCTTGTCCGCCACATTTGTCACCACTCACCCCGAATTTGCAATTCGGTCCCCCAAGTTTCGGATATTCAACATCATAATTTGCTGAAAGGCCCTCCGCCATCCCCTATATATAGAGCCATTGCTGGAAGAAGAAGGCCAAGTTTTGAAGCACGACCCTAGTGAGAGAAAGAGTGAAATCCCACCGGAAGAATCCCGCCGGAGCCGACTTCCTCCGATCATCAAGAGTTGTCATTTCTGTTTGTGTGTTTGTCATTCCTGTTTGAGTGTTCCTGTTAGAGTGATAGCATAGCTGTGTCTTAGTTGGTTGTGAGTTCCTATATGTGCATAATTTCTAGCATAGTTGAGTGACCGGAAATCCTGTACAAGTCACCGGAATAGCGTTGTAATACCAGTCCCAGTCACGAGTGATTATCCTTGAATCCCGAGGATCCAGAGGTAAAACCCTCACTTTGGGAAGTCTGAGTACCAAGTATCACTTATTAGATTATGAGGCAGACCTAATAAAAAGCGGTTAAATATTCCAAATTACTGTTGTTTCCCGGCTACTCTATATCATGGACGGCGTTGCCTCCTCTCTAACATCATAACTCTTCCCTCCCCCTTTTTACATTATGTTACACTGCACCATGGACGGCTTTGCCGCCTTGCTAACTATCTAACTCCCCCTTTCCCCATTTAATTTTCTGCTATTAACTTAAGACTGGCCTGGCCAGACTATTAACTTCATCCCACCCCTTCACACCTCTCGGGTTCATTCTCGAGTTAGATGGTTTTGACACCATCATATGTAGTTTCAATCATCTTTACACTCTTTGATTCTGCGGCCTCTTTGGTATCAGAGCCAAGGGGAGTGTAAAGAGGTTATTTATCTGTGTTGTTTTGTTTAACAGGTGAATACTGAGAACCCCTTGCCTTGGAGTTTCTTAAGCCGAGACCAGAAGAGTCGTTTATCCAGATACTCCCAGGATTGTAAGTAAACACTTGTTTTATTGCCGACACTCATGGATCGCCTCTTGCCACGCTCCTTCTCTTGTTCGTCAGAACAAAGCACATCCAGTACTTCTAGTCCTAAAAAACTAGTCCGGTCGGAAGAAACCATCATTGAAGATTTTAACAAATCTATTGATGATTGGACTATTCCAAAAGTCTCAAAAAATGAAATATACCAAACCTCCAAATTCCTCTCCTTCTCTACTGACCTAGCTATAAAAACTGAAGAAAGAGATATCCAGCTTTCTAAACCTTTTGAAACAATAAATCTGCTTTCACCTGATTCCCTCTCTAAGCATTTTTCAAAAGGTTATAAATACATTCATATAGGATTAGTCCAGGTGGGTATTAAACCCCTTACTAAAGAAGGCCTTGATACTTCTATCCTAGCCATACTCCGAGATGCCAGGTTCACCAACTTTGATGAATCCCTTTTAAGTTCGGTTGAATCAAGTCTTTGTACTGGACCTATATCCTTTGACTGCTATCCCAATCTTACTATATCTCTTCGTGACAAAAATATCCTAAAATCCCTTGTCCTCCAAATCAAAACTCATAATTACAAAATGTTGGAAGGATCCATCCCTGTTGCTATTGTCTTCAGAATATACTATAAAGCCATTCTTTCAGCTTTTGCTACTAAAGTAAAATTCCACAGTAAGAAAGGTGAAACCCTTCTCTTACAAACTGACCTACAGAGGTCCAATGCTGTTGTCGCCAGATCCCTCCAATGGAAGGACATAACCCTTCCAGAAGAATGGATTCTTGACGAAGCCGTTGAACCAGAAAGGCCATCTATGCCCCCGCCAAACCCTCATTTAAAATCCATCTCTCAGGACAGCACCGGACAGGTCAAACTCTCGTTCCACAGAAATACCTCCTATCAGAGGAACTTTGACCAACATTCTGATGATTCTGAGGGAAGTACCATAAGCCTTGGAAGAATTTCTCAGTTTGGTAGCCCAACGAAACCACCCCGATATTCCACCTCTGACATTCCCACGTCTCCTCTGAAAGACGTAAATTTCTCCTCACCTATCCCTAAGTCCATTTATCACAGACGTGACGAAGATCTTATTGATGAACCATCCAGCCCCACATTTTCCTCCGTTACTGAAAACATAAATGAGCTAAATGTCATTGAAGGCAATTTTGTTATCAACAAGCTTGTTCTCCATGAAGACTTCTACTCGGAAGAAAACACACAAAAAAGAGCCTGGTTCTTCAAAAATTTCTCCCATATCCGATCTGAAATCCAAACATCCTTCTATTCATTCATCTCAGAAGCCAAAACCCTCATCCCCTTTTTCACATGGTTCGAACTCTACCAAAGTACTTACCCTGTCAGCAAAACCATCAACCCTATTACTACCAGAAAACCCTATTGGGAAACAGTTTCTAGTGACAAAACTTTTAACCAAACCCACCCACCTCTCCAGGCTTTCAAATTCTCTGTCAAAGACCAACCGATTGAGACTGCCCCTCTTAAGAATGCCAATGAGAAAGTTGAAGTTAATCTCAAAAACCTGATTGCCCAAGCCAACTACACAAACATACATCTCAATACCATTGGTAAACAACTTGACCGAATCGAATCCCATCTCACTGACACCCAGTTCAACCAAACCAAATCTAAAGAATCCCCCTCCAAAGCTTCACCCCTCAAAAAACCCTTGTTTAAACCTTTTGAAATCTCTAAAGCCACCTCCCTGAATATTTCCCAAGCCAGAACTAGCCTATTGAAAGAGCTCCAATCCCAGCTTTCAAAAGGGCAAGAAACCTCCTCTGGAGACAGTTACGTCCCAGAAACCCCAACCCCAGCCCGAGTCAACATGATTACCGACATACAACCCTTTCCGCAAACCGTCTCTTCTATACAACCTCAACCCATTCCTCAAACCCGCTTTAACTCATCATCTGTCTACAACTGGAATCTGGATGGCCTTGGAGAACATCAGATCCTTCTAATGCTCCAACAGATGACAATGGCAGCCAATGCCTATAGAGCGCAAGGACACATAGAAGACAAAGCCATAGCCGAAATCCTTATCGCAGGATTTTCTGGGCAACTAAAAGGATGGTGGGACTTCCATCTTACCGAATCCCAACACGAAGATATATTGAATGCTGTCAAACTAGATGAAGAAGAAACCCCCCTTCTTAGTGACGATGGTGAACCCCAACAAGATGCAGTCGCCACTCTCATCCAAACCATCACAATCCACTTTATAGGAGATCCTACTCTCCTAACCAACCGCAACACAGAACTCCTATCTAATCTCAGATGCCGAAGGCTCAGCGACTTTAAAACCTACAAGGAGGAATTCATGTCCCGCCTCATGAGCCGAGATGACTCAAACCAACCTTTTTGGAAGGAAAAATTTCTAGCCGGCCTTCCCACTCTCCTTGGAGAAAAAGTTAGAAACAAAATCCGATCTCTTTCTGGATCTCAAATCATTGACTATGACATCTATACTTATGGTCAATTGATAAGCATCATTCAAAATGAAGGCCTCCACATTTGCCAAGATCTCAAAATCCAGAAACATCTCAAAAAGGAGCTGAAGCAGACCAAAACAGAGCTTGGAACCTTTTGTAAACAGTTTGACACCTGCAGTCGCAACTTGAAACATGATCCTTGTGATTGCCAAAAATCCCCCTCAAAACCTTACAAAAAGTTCCCCAAACCCTATAAGAAATTCCACAACTACAAACAAACCAGATTCACTCCAACACCTGATTACTACAAAAAGCCTACAAAAATCCCAACTCCTGCCAAACATCGCGGTCCCAACAAAGACCCGATTAGATGTTACCGTTGCAACAAAACCGTACATATTGCCAAGTATTGTAAACTCCAGCGGCGAATCAATGAACTCCAAATTGATGAAGCCATCCTCAACCAAATCTCTGAACTCCTGATTTCCTCCTCCACGGAACAATCTGATGCAGAGCTACGTCAGTCAGACTCCTCCAACCCCGAAGAAGAAAATGTTTTCAACATAAATGTTGACGACATATCTTCTAGCTCCTCTGATACTATCCCATCTATTAACACTATCACCTCTGAACAACAGACACTTATTGATATCATCAAACAGGTCGAGGATCCCCAAATCCAGAAGACATGTTTTGATAGACTTGTTGAAGAACTCCAGAAACCTCAAAAACCCTCTTTTTCTGAGGAAAAAATCCCCACTAAAGCACACGCTATTCAAATGAATAGTGACCTCATGGAATTCTGCAGAAAAGAAATCCAGGATTTACAGCAGAAAAAGCTCATCTCCCCTTCTAAATCCCCTTGGAGTTGTGCTGCTTTCTATGTCAACAAAGCTTCTGAAGTCGAAAGAGGGACACCTCGGTTAGTCATTAACTATGCTCCTCTTAACAGAGTCCTCCAATGGATCAGGTACCCCATTCCAAACAAAAAAGATCTCCTCCAAAGACTCTATGATGCATATCTATTTTCAAAATTTGATATGAAATCAGGATTCTGGCAGGTCCAAATAGCTCCGCAAGATAGGTATAAAACTGCTTTTACTGTCCCCTTTGGACAGTATGAGTGGAATGTTATGCCTTTTGGTTTAAAAAATGCCCCCTCTGAATTCCAAAAGATTATGAATGACATCTTCAATGACTATTACAAATTCTGTATTGTTTATATTGATGATGTTCTAATCTTTTCCAAATCCATAGAAGAACACTTCAAACACCTCCGAATTTTCCTTTCGGTTGCAAAGAAGAACGGATTAGTCATCTCTGAACCAAAGATTAGTCTGTTTCAGACGAAAGTAAGATTCTTAGGTCACTATATCACCCAGGGTACAATTACTCCCATCGAAAGATCCCTAATCTTTGCAGAAAAATTCCCTGATAAAATCCTTGACAAAACACAGCTTCAACGATTCCTTGGAAGCCTGAACTATGTTCTTGACTACTATCCGAACATAAAATCTAAACTAAAACCTCTCCATGATAGGCTGCAGAAAAATCCCGCACCGTGGACAGATGCTCATACTAGCCTAGTCCAAGAGGTAAAAAAGCAGGTAAAAGAAATCCCATGTCTCTATCTTGCAGATCCAACTCTTCCTAAAATTGTTGAAACAGATGCTTCCGACATAGGCTACGGAGGGATTCTGAAGCAAGTCAAGGACGGAAAAGAGTGCATCATCCAGTTCACCTCAGCACACTGGAACGCCACTCAAAGAAATTATTCTACAATCAAAAAAGAGATCTTAAGCATAGTCCTTTGTATCCTTAAATTCCAAGGGGATCTGATCAACCAAAAATTCATTCTCAGGGTTGATTGCAAAAGTGCTAAGGAAATCCTTCAAAAGGATGTCCAAAACCTAGTCTCTAAACAAATTTTTGCTAGATGGCAGGGACTCTTAAGTGCTTTCGATTTTGATATTGAATATATTAAAGGTGAAAATAATTACATTCCTGATTTTCTAACCCGTGAATTTCTGCAAAACAGGGAAAATGCCTCCCAAACCGGTCAGAATATACACTGATAAAGAACTGAGGACCCGAGCCAGCAAGAAGGTCACTGCGAGTACTGCGCAGAATAAAAATACTCACAAATCCCTCAAAGAAAGGTTTGAAAAAGGAGATCCTCATGTTGGTGCTATCGACTCCTCAAACGGTAACTTTCAATACTTTGTTACTTGGAGCCCCACACACAGCCAACACGAGTCTGACCCTGATGATCAAAATCCCGAATCCCCTGACAATCCACCCGAATCCCCTAAAAATAACAAAAAGATCTCAGAAATCCCAGCACCCATACCCCTCCAGCAAATCCCCCAGGCTAATGAATCCCCAGCCATTGATCAGCAAAAAACCATCTCTGATACATACTCATCTTCCTCATTTGCCAAAAAGACCTCCGACTCCACTATCCAATCTACACAACCCTCCCCAACAGAATGGTTCCTCAAATTACAATTCCAGAATATGATAACTATAGAACCTGGTTTTGACAGAGAAGATCCTTATGTTACAGCAGAAGCCATTTTTGGGAAAAACATCTGGTTCAAAAAATTCGATGATGACAAATCCCAACTCTATTATGAGTCCATCCTCGAATTTACAGAATCAGCCCAGATTAAGCATGAAAAATCCAGATCCAATCCCTCTGAAATTATATACTCCCAGTGCAAAATCTTCAGAGTCATTCCACCCTCAAAATGGTATGGATCCCTTACCGAACCAATTGCTTTTGGCACAAAATATAAATCCCACCCATTCGCCAAAAAACACTTCAACTACTTTGAATACCAGCAGGCCTGGTTCAAGATGTCACCACTACTTTCACACCTTGTCCGCCACATTTGTCACCACTCACCCCGAATTTGCAATTCGGTCCCCCAAGTTTCGGATATTCAACATCATAATTTGCTGAAAGGCCCTCCGCCATCCCCTATATATAGAGCCATTGCTGGAAGAAGAAGGCCAAGTTTTGAAGCACGACCCTAGTGAGAGAAAGAGTGAAATCCCACCGGAAGAATCCCGCCGGAGCCGACTTCCTCCGATCATCAAGAGTTGTCATTTCTGTTTGTGTGTTTGTCATTCCTGTTTGAGTGTTCCTGTTAGAGTGATAGCATAGCTGTGTCTTAGTTGGTTGTGAGTTCCTATATGTGCATAATTTCTAGCATAGTTGAGTGACCGGAAATCCTGTACAAGTCACCGGAATAGCGTTGTAATACCAGTCCCAGTCACGAGTGATTATCCTTGAATCCCGAGGATCCAGAGGTAAAACCCTCACTTTGGGAAGTCTGAGTACCAAGTATCACTTATTAGATTATGAGGCAGACCTAATAAAAAGCGGTTAAATATTCCAAATTAATGTTGTTTCCCGGCTACTCTATATCATGGACGGCGTTGCCTCCTCTCTAACATCATAACTCTTCCCTCCCCCTTTTTACATTATGTTACACTGCACCATGGACGGCTTTGCCGCCTTGCTAACTATCTAACTCCCCCTTTCCCCATTTAATTTTCTGCTATTAACTTAAGACTGGCCTGGCCAGACTATTAACTTCATCCCACCCCTTCACACCTCTCGGGTTCATTCTCGAGTTAGATGGTTTTGACACCATCATATGTAGTTTCAATCATCTTTACACTCTTTGATTCTGCGGCCTCTTTGGTATTCACCTGGCCAAAATAAATACCCTGGCCTGTGTAAATAAATACCCTCCCAAAGAGCCTGGCCAAACCTCTTTACACATCTTTACAGATGTTACACTCCTTGGCTTTGAATTAAAGAGTGTAAAGAGGCCTCTTTGATTCTGTCCTAACATCATAACTCTTCCCTCCCCCTTTTTACATTATGTTACACTGCACCATGGACGGCTTTGCCGCCTTGCTAACTATCTAACTCCCCCTTTCCCCATTTAATTTTCTGCTATTAACTTAAGACTGGCCTGGCCAGACTATTAACTTCATCCCACCCCTTCACACCTCTCGGGTTCATTCTCGAGTTAGATGGTTTTGACACCATCATATGTAGTTTCAATCATCTTTACACTCTTTGATTCTGCGGCCTCTTTGGTATCAGAGCCAAGGGGAGTGTAAAGAGGTTATTTATCTGTGTTGTTTTGTTTAACAGGTGAATACTGAGAACCCCTTGCCTTGGAGTTTCTTAAGCCGAGACCAGAAGAGTCGTTTATCCAGATACTCCCAGGATTGTAAGTAAACACTTGTTTTATTGCCGACACTCATGGATCGCCTCTTGCCACGCTCCTTCTCTTGTTCGTCAGAACAAAGCACATCCAGTACTTCTAGTCCTAAAAAACTAGTCCGGTCGGAAGAAACCATCATTGAAGATTTTAACAAATCTATTGATGATTGGACTATTCCAAAAGTCTCAAAAAATGAAATATACCAAACCTCCAAATTCCTCTCCTTCTCTACTGACCTAGCTATAAAAACTGAAGAAAGAGATATCCAGCTTTCTAAACCTTTTGAAACAATAAATCTGCTTTCACCTGATTCCCTCTCTAAGCATTTTTCAAAAGGTTATAAATACATTCATATAGGATTAGTCCAGGTGGGTATTAAACCCCTTACTAAAGAAGGCCTTGATACTTCTATCCTAGCCATACTCCGAGATGCCAGGTTCACCAACTTTGATGAATCCCTTTTAAGTTCGGTTGAATCAAGTCTTTGTACTGGACCTATATCCTTTGACTGCTATCCCAATCTTACTATATCTCTTCGTGACAAAAATATCCTAAAATCCCTTGTCCTCCAAATCAAAACTCATAATTACAAAATGTTGGAAGGATCCATCCCTGTTGCTATTGTCTTCAGAATATACTATAAAGCCATTCTTTCAGCTTTTGCTACTAAAGTAAAATTCCACAGTAAGAAAGGTGAAACCCTTCTCTTACAAACTGACCTACAGAGGTCCAATGCTGTTGTCGCCAGATCCCTCCAATGGAAGGACATAACCCTTCCAGAAGAATGGATTCTTGACGAAGCCGTTGAACCAGAAAGGCCATCTATGCCCCCGCCAAACCCTCATTTAAAATCCATCTCTCAGGACAGCACCGGACAGGTCAAACTCTCGTTCCACAGAAATACCTCCTATCAGAGGAACTTTGACCAACATTCTGATGATTCTGAGGGAAGTACCATAAGCCTTGGAAGAATTTCTCAGTTTGGTAGCCCAACGAAACCACCCCGATATTCCACCTCTGACATTCCCACGTCTCCTCTGAAAGACGTAAATTTCTCCTCACCTATCCCTAAGTCCATTTATCACAGACGTGACGAAGATCTTATTGATGAACCATCCAGCCCCACATTTTCCTCCGTTACTGAAAACATAAATGAGCTAAATGTCATTGAAGGCAATTTTGTTATCAACAAGCTTGTTCTCCATGAAGACTTCTACTCGGAAGAAAACACACAAAAAAGAGCCTGGTTCTTCAAAAATTTCTCCCATATCCGATCTGAAATCCAAACATCCTTCTATTCATTCATCTCAGAAGCCAAAACCCTCATCCCCTTTTTCACATGGTTCGAACTCTACCAAAGTACTTACCCTGTCAGCAAAACCATCAACCCTATTACTACCAGAAAACCCTATTGGGAAACAGTTTCTAGTGACAAAACTTTTAACCAAACCCACCCACCTCTCCAGGCTTTCAAATTCTCTGTCAAAGACCAACCGATTGAGACTGCCCCTCTTAAGAATGCCAATGAGAAAGTTGAAGTTAATCTCAAAAACCTGATTGCCCAAGCCAACTACACAAACATACATCTCAATACCATTGGTAAACAACTTGACCGAATCGAATCCCATCTCACTGACACCCAGTTCAACCAAACCAAATCTAAAGAATCCCCCTCCAAAGCTTCACCCCTCAAAAAACCCCTGTTTAAACCTTTTGAAATCTCTAAAGCCACCTCCCTGAATATTTCCCAAGCCAGAACTAGCCTATTGAAAGAGCTCCAATCCCAGCTTTCAAAAGGGCAAGAAACCTCCTCTGGAGACAGTTACGTCCCAGAAACCCCAACCCCAGCCCGAGTCAACATGATTACCGACATACAACCCTTTCCGCAAACCGTCTCTTCTATACAACCTCAACCCATTCCTCAAACCCGCTTTAACTCATCATCTGTCTACAACTGGAATCTGGATGGCCTTGGAGAACATCAGATCCTTCTAATGCTCCAACAGATGACAATGGCAGCCAATGCCTATAGAGCGCAAGGACACATAGAAGACAAAGCCATAGCCGAAATCCTTATCGCAGGATTTTCTGGGCAACTAAAAGGATGGTGGGACTTCCATCTTACCGAATCCCAACACGAAGATATATTGAATGCTGTCAAACTAGATGAAGAAGAAACCCCCCTTCTTAGTGACGATGGTGAACCCCAACAAGATGCAGTCGCCACTCTCATCCAAACCATCACAATCCACTTTATAGGAGATCCTACTCTCCTAACCAACCGCAACACAGAACTCCTATCTAATCTCAGATGCCGAAGGCTCAGCGACTTTAAAACCTACAAGGAGGAATTCATGTCCCGCCTCATGAGCCGAGATGACTCAAACCAACCTTTTTGGAAGGAAAAATTTCTAGCCGGCCTTCCCACTCTCCTTGGAGAAAAAGTTAGAAACAAAATCCGATCTCTTTCTGGATCTCAAATCATTGACTATGACATCTATACTTATGGTCAATTGATAAGCATCATTCAAAATGAAGGCCTCCACATTTGCCAAGATCTCAAAATCCAGAAACATCTCAAAAAGGAGCTGAAGCAGACCAAAACAGAGCTTGGAACCTTTTGTAAACAGTTTGACACCTGCAGTCGCAACTTGAAACATGATCCTTGTGATTGCCAAAAATCCCCCTCAAAACCTTACAAAAAGTTCCCCAAACCCTATAAGAAATTCCACAACTACAAACAAACCAGATTCACTCCAACACCTGATTACTACAAAAAGCCTACAAAAATCCCAACTCCTGCCAAACATCGCGGTCCCAACAAAGACCCGATTAGATGTTACCGTTGCAACAAAACCGGACATATTGCCAAGTATTGTAAACTCCAGCGGCGAATCAATGAACTCCAAATTGATGAAGCCATCCTCAACCAAATCTCTGAACTCCTGATTTCCTCCTCCACGGAACAATCTGATGCAGAGCTACGTCAGTCAGACTCCTCCAACCCCGAAGAAGAAAATGTTTTCAACATAAATGTTGACGACATATCTTCTAGCTCCTCTGATACTATCCCATCTATTAACACTATCACCTCTGAACAACAGACACTTATTGATATCATCAAACAGGTCGAGGATCCCCAAATCCAGAAGACATGTTTTGATAGACTTGTTGAAGAACTCCAGAAACCTCAAAAACCCTCTTTTCAAAATCCCTCATCTTCCAACACCTACGACTTGACCCGAATCCTCAAAAAAGGTCATACAACACCAAAATCCCCCACACTTCAAAGTCTTCAAAAAGATGTCAAAGATATCAAAAATGAGATCAAAAACCTCAAACAAAGTCTTGCTAACGACTCTGAAATCCTCCAACAAATCATCAACTCCATGAATCCCAGAAATGAAGTTGATAGTGAAGATATCCAAGAACAGATCCAACAAATCAGGAACGTTCCGCAGGATTTTCTCTTTGTTCTTAAAGAAATCACGTCACGAAAGTACATAGTCAAGATCAAGCTCCGATTCACTAAAGGGTTAACTATCCAAGTTATAGCCCTTTTTGACACTGGTGCTGATCACAATGTTATCCGTGACATATATGCCCCGACCCAATGCCAGCGGAGCACTGATGCCAAGCTAAAAGCTGCAAACGATTCTAACCTCGATGTCCAGTCCAGGATAGAAGCCTCCATTATCAATAACGGTGTAGCCCTCAAAACAACATTTCTTGTTGTCCGTAACATCCACCATGCAGTCATCCTTGGAACCCCCTTCCTAAATCTTATTACCCCATACACTGTGGGAAATGATTCCATTACCTCCCAAGTCAGTAACAAAAGACTATGCTTTACCTTTCTTGAAAAACCCCATACCAAGAAAGTCAATCTTCTGAAAGCCTGCTCTATCTACGAAGATTCTATCAACAGCATTGTCCAAGCCAAAACCTTCACCCTCAATGAACTCAAAAAAGATATCTACGTTGCCAGGATTGACAACCAGTTACAACAGAAAACAATCCAACAACGGATTGCCGATTTCCATAAACAGATAACAGATCAGGCCTGCTCCGATCTTCCAACTGCGTTTTGGGAAAGAAAAAAACATGTTGTCACACTCCCATATATGCCCTCTTTTTCTGAGGAAAAAATCCCCACTAAAGCACACGCTATTCAAATGAATAGTGACCTCATGGAATTCTGCAGAAAAGAAATCCAGGATTTACAGCAGAAAAAGCTCATCTCCCCTTCTAAATCCCCTTGGAGTTGTGCTGCTTTCTATGTCAACAAAGCTTCTGAAGTCGAAAGAGGGACACCTCGGTTAGTCATTAACTATGCTCCTCTTAACAGAGTCCTCCAATGGATCAGGTACCCCATTCCAAACAAAAAAGATCTCCTCCAAAGACACTATGATGCATATCTATTTTCAAAATTTGATATGAAATCAGGATTATGGCAGGTCCAAATAGCTCCGCAAGATAGGTATAAAACTGCTTTTACTGTCCCCTTTGGACAGTATGAGTGGAATGTTATGCCTTTTGGTTTAAAAAATGCCCCCTCTGAATTCCAAAAGATTATGAATGACATCTTCAATGACTATTACAAATTCTGTATTGTTTATATTGATGATGTTCTAATCTTTTCCAAATCCATAGAAGAACACTTCAAACACCTCCGAATTTTCCTTTCGGTTGCAAAGAAGAACGGATTAGTCATCTCTGAACCAAAGATTAGTCTGTTTCAGACGAAAGTAAGATTCTTAGGTCACTATATCACCCAGGGTACAATTACTCCCATCGAAAGATCCCTAATCTTTGCAGAAAAATTCCCTGATAAAATCCTTGACAAAACACAGCTTCAACGATTCCTTGGAAGCCTGAACTATGTTCTTGACTACTATCCGAACATAAAATCTAAACTAAAACCTCTCCATGATAGGCTGCAGAAAAATCCCGCACCGTGGACAGATGCTCATACTAGCCTAGTCCAAGAGGTAAAAAAGCAGGTAAAAGAAATCCCATGTCTCTATCTTGCAGATCCAACTCTTCCTAAAATTGTTGAAACAGATGCTTCCGACATAGGCTACGGAGGGATTCTGAAGCAAGTCAAGGACGGAAAAGAGTGCATCATCCAGTTCACCTCAGCACACTGGAACGCCACTCAAAGAAATTATTCTACAATCAAAAAAGAGATCTTAAGCATAGTCCTTTGTATCCTTAAATTCCAAGGGGATCTGATCAACCAAAAATTCATTCTCAGGGTTGATTGCAAAAGTGCTAAGGAAATCCTTCAAAAGGATGTCCAAAACCTAGTCTCTAAACAAATTTTTGCTAGATGGCAGGGACTCTTAAGTGCTTTCGATTTTGATATTGAATATATTAAAGGTGAAAATAATTACATTCCTGATTTTCTAACCCGTGAATTTCTGCAAAACAGGGAAAATGCCTCCCAAACCGGTCAGAATATACACTGATAAAGAACTGAGGACCCGAGCCAGCAAGAAGGTCACTGCGAGTACTGCGCAGAATAAAAATACTCACAAATCCCTCAAAGAAAGGTTTGAAAAAGGAGATCCTCATGTTGGTGCTATCGACTCCTCAAACGGTAACTTTCAATACTTTGTTACTTGGAGCCCCACACACAGCCAACACGAGTCTGACCCTGATGATCAAAATCCCGAATCCCCTGACAATCCACCCGAATCCCCTAAAAATAACAAAAAGATCTCAGAAATCCCAGCACCCATACCCCTCCAGCAAATCCCCCAGGCTAATGAATCCCCAGCCATTGATCAGCAAAAAACCATCTCTGATACATACTCATCTTCCTCATTTGCCAAAAAGACCTCCGACTCCACTATCCAATCTACACAACCCTCCCCAACAGAATGGTTCCTCAAATTACAATTCCAGAATATGATAACTATAGAACCTGGTTTTGACAGAGAAGATCCTTATGTTACAGCAGAAGCCATTTTTGGGAAAAACATCTGGTTCAAAAAATTCGATGATGACAAATCCCAACTCTATTATGAGTCCATCCTCGAATTTACAGAATCAGCCCAGATTAAGCATGAAAAATCCAGATCCAATCCCTCTGAAATTATATACTCCCAGTGCAAAATCTTCAGAGTCATTCCACCCTCAAAATGGTATGGATCCCTTACCGAACCAATTGCTTTTGGCACAAAATATAAATCCCACCCATTCGCCAAAAAACACTTCAACTACTTTGAATACCAGCAGGCCTGGTTCAAGATGTCACCACTACTTTCACACCTTGTCCGCCACATTTGTCACCACTCACCCGAATTTGCAATTCGGTCCCCCAAGTTTCGGATATTCAACATCATAATTTGCTGAAAGGCCCTCCGCCATCCCCTATATATAGAGCCATTGCTGGAAGAAGAAGGCCAAGTTTTGAAGCACGACCCTAGTGAGAGAAAGAGTGAAATCCCACCGGAAGAATCCCGCCGGAGCCGACTTCCTCCGATCATCAAGAGTTGTCATTTCTGTTTGTGTGTTTGTCATTCCTGTTTGAGTGTTCCTGTTAGAGTGATAGCATAGCTGTGTCTTAGTTGGTTGTGAGTTCCTATATGTGCATAATTTCTAGCATAGTTGAGTGACCGGAAATCCTGTACAAGTCACCGGAATAGCGTTGTAATACCAGTCCCAGTCACGAGTGATTATCCTTGAATCCCGAGGATCCAGAGGTAAAACCCTCACTTTGGGAAGTCTGAGTACCAAGTATCACTTATTAGATTATGAGGCAGACCTAATAAAAAGCGGTTAAATATTCCAAATTAATGTTGTTTCCCGGCTACTCTATATCATGGACGGCGTTGCCTCCTCTCTAACATCATAACTCTTCCCTCCCCCTTTTTACATTATGTTACACTGCACCATGGACGGCTTTGCCGCCTTGCTAACTATCTAACTCCCCCTTTCCCCATTTAATTTTCTGCTATTAACTTAAGACTGGCCTGGCCAGACTATTAACTTCATCCCACCCCTTCACACCTCTCGGGTTCATTCTCGAGTTAGATGGTTTTGACACCATCATATGTAGTTTCAATCATCTTTACACTCTTTGATTCTGCGGCCTCTTTGGTATTCACCTGGCCAAAATAAATACCCTGGCCTGTGTAAATAAATACCCTCCCAAAGAGCCTGGCCAAACCTCTTTACACATCTTTACAGATGTTACACTCCTTGGCTTTGAATTAAAGAGTGTAAAGAGGCCTCTTTGATTCTGTCCTAACATCATAACTCTTCCCTCCCCCTTTTTACATTATGTTACACTGCACCATGGACGGCTTTGCCGCCTTGCTAACTATCTAACTCCCCCTTTCCCCATTTAATTTTCTGCTATTAACTTAAGACTGGCCTGGCCAGACTATTAACTTCATCCCACCCCTTCACACCTCTCGGGTTCATTCTCGAGTTAGATGGTTTTGACACCATCATATGTAGTTTCAATCATCTTTACACTCTTTGATTCTGCGGCCTCTTTGGTATCAGAGCCAAGGGGAGTGTAAAGAGGTTATTTATCTGTGTTGTTTTGTTTAACAGGTGAATACTGAGAACCCCTTGCCTTGGAGTTTCTTAAGCCGAGACCAGAAGAGTCGTTTATCCAGATACTCCCAGGATTGTAAGTAAACACTTGTTTTATTGCCGACACTCATGGATCGCCTCTTGCCACGCTCCTTCTCTTGTTCGTCAGAACAAAGCACATCCAGTACTTCTAGTCCTAAAAAACTAGTCCGGTCGGAAGAAACCATCATTGAAGATTTTAACAAATCTATTGATGATTGGACTATTCCAAAAGTCTCAAAAAATGAAATATACCAAACCTCCAAATTCCTCTCCTTCTCTACTGACCTAGCTATAAAAACTGAAGAAAGAGATATCCAGCTTTCTAAACCTTTTGAAACAATAAATCTGCTTTCACCTGATTCCCTCTCTAAGCATTTTTCAAAAGGTTATAAATACATTCATATAGGATTAGTCCAGGTGGGTATTAAACCCCTTACTAAAGAAGGCCTTGATACTTCTATCCTAGCCATACTCCGAGATGCCAGGTTCACCAACTTTGATGAATCCCTTTTAAGTTCGGTTGAAGTGTTTTTTGGCGAATGGGTGGGATTTATATTTTGTGCCAAAAGCAATTGGTTCGGTAAGGGATCCATACCATTTTGAGGGTGGAATGACTCTGAAGATTTTGCACTGGGAGTATATAATTTCAGAGGGATTGGATCTGGATTTTTCATGCTTAATCTGGGCTGATTCTGTAAATTCGAGGATGGACTCATAATAGAGTTGGGATTTGTCATCATCGAATTTTTTGAACCAGATGTTTTTCCCAAAAATGGCTTCTGCTGTAACATAAGGATCTTCTCTGTCAAAACCAGGTTCTATAGTTATCATATTCTGGAATTGTAATTTGAGGAACCATTCTGTTGGGGAGGGTTGTGTAGATTGGATAGTGGAGTCGGAGGTCTTTTTGGCAAATGAGGAAGATGAGTATGTATCAGAGATGGTTTTTTGCTGATCAATGGCTGGGGATTCATTAGCCTGGGGGATTTGCTGGAGGGGTATGGGTGCTGGGATTTCTGAGATCTTTTTGTTATTTTTAGGGGATTCGGGTGGATTGTCAGGGGATTCGGGGATTTTGATCATCAGGGTCAGACTTCGTGTTGGCTGTGTGTGGGGCTCCAAGTAACCAAAGTATTGGAAAGTTACCGTTTGAGGAGTCGATAGCACCAACATGACGGGATCTCACTGTTTTCAAACCTTTCTTTGAGGGATTTGTG
>JAOANR010000059.1:0-24002 GCA_030278955.1 Hygrophila difformis | reverse complement strand
TTTTGGTGAAATTATGGAATTATCATTAATAAATCTGTCCATATTTCTTCAAGTTGCTGAAAATTATTATTATCTGCTGTAAAATGAGTTATGGATGGTATTTTATACTAAATTGGATTATTTTGGAATTTCTCATCTACATTAAAAGCTATTTTGCTTGAGTGATTGCTATAAAAATATATTAAGAGCAGGATATGCCAACAAAGGAGCAAGATGACAGCCGTGATGATGAAGTGAAATTCAGAGTCCTAAACATTCTAGGTGTGATCTTTTCATGTTTTATATTTGTCAATCTGTATGAAGTAATTTGGTAAGAGCTTAGTTATATTTTAATGTTTTATTATCCTTTGAATAAAATTGGTACATGCATTATATGGATATATAAATTATTTTAGATATAAATTGTGTTTTCACAGTGTGTTATTATTTGAATTACCACATCACAACCAATCTTAAGAGAAATCCGAATAAGTCTAACTGTTCTGCTTAGATCCGATTTTACAACTTAATGAGCATCTTGATTCTTAGTTTAAAGTCCTAGGCTTTGTTAAATTGTCATGCTAGTTGTTCGAACATTGGTGACAATTCTATTTACTTTGCAGAAAGCTTTTTGACTAATTAGACTGGTTTACTTGTTGTGGAGAGTCATCATTATTTATATAAGAATATGCTCGTTCCATGTCTCCTTAAATGCTTAATTATAAATAAAGTCAGAGTAAAACCCCTATATATTTTTTTTAAAAAAATATTAGATTAAATCTTGCAAAAATAAATGAAAAAAAATGCAAGAGCAAAAAAAAAAAAATCTGAAATAAAGGGGTATTAAACAGAAATTTATAAACTCTTGGCTATAAGACTGGCACGTATTCTTAGACATGAGTAGCTTTTGGAATTCAACCGTCTACAACTCAGCCAAAGTGTCTAGAATAATTGTGAAACCGAGTCATTAATTGAGCATATTTGAAGACGGGAATAGAAAAGCATATTTACATTATTCACTCTCCCATTTTGAGTTGCTATGTGTGATTGATCTGCCTTTTGTACTGTAAGTGCTTTGGATATCTGGTTTTGACAGCTGATGCATGACAATTTACCTTGTTCTAGCACATTAAACTTTGAACCCTTTTAGCTCATTGCGTTGTTGAAATCTATGATTTGGCAGAACTATAGTGACTTAATCCTTATTATCTTGATTGGCATGTTGATGTGTTAATTAATTTCATTGCTCAAGGGACGAGCAATATTTAAGTGTGAGGATGTTGATGCACCCTGTGAAACCACACTTATACAAGCTTGAATTGTACCACAATATGTCCAAAATGAGTGCATTTTACCTTAATTCATTGCACTTTTAGGTGTATTTCATGTGTTTTTATTTTTCAAGTGATCATGGTTAGATTTGGCTTATCTAGGTTAAATTTACCATGTTTTTATGTGTTTTTAATAAGACTTTGGCAAACCTAATGCATTGCAATGTTGTTTCAGGCATTTAAATGATGAAGAGCGATGTTCGGAAGCTTTATTTTTGAAAATAAGGAATATTTAATGTGATATGTGCCAAGATTCAGACTTAGAAAAAAAAAATTGAAATCTTCCCAGAATGCTCCGCACAGGCATGGCGGAGCCTAAACTGCCTTCCGAGCATCGCATCAGGCACCGCTTCAACACTTAGAAAAATTTCAGAGGTGAAAAAGCTTCAGAATGCTCCGCACCTTCTTGGCGGTGCATAAAACACCCTTCAGGCGCCACAAAATGCACCGCGGACAAAATTTTAGGAAATTGTCAGAATGCACCACACCTTCTTGGCGGTGCATAAAACCCCTTCCAAGCGCCACTTTTTGCGCCGCAGCAGAATTTTTGGAAAATGTCAGGATGCGCCGCAGCTCCTTGGTGGCGCCGAAAACCTCTTACGAGCGCCATTTTATGCGCCACAGTCGCGGTTTGGAGGTTTTCTAACCTCCCGAACACAGTTTTAAAGCCCGTTTTTCATCATTCTCTTCATCTAGACTCATTCCAGACTCATTTTATCATCAGAAACTCTCTGGAAACGCTCTGCAACTTTGGAGAAGAAGGCGATAACACCGAACAATGCCGGAGGAAGTGATCAGAGCGTCTTCTCTGACTGTGTTCTTCGCATTCTAGGTGTTGTTTTTCTTTTTCTCGCTTTGTAACCTCCTGAACACGGTTTTAAAGCCCGTTTTTCGTCATTCTCTTCATCTAGACTCATTCCAGACTCATTTTATCATCAGAAACTCTCTGGAAACGCTCTGCAACTTTGGAGAAGAAGGCGATAACACCGAACCATGCCGGAGGAAGTGATCAGAGCGTCTTCTCTGACTGTGTTCTTCGCATTCTAGGTGTTGTTTTTCTTTTTCTCGCTTTGTAATGTTTAGGATTTGCTTTTAAACATAATTTCCTACTGTTTCCATGTTTGTAAACGGATTTCTATGTTGTTCGTGTTAAAAGTATTCTAGAACGGGAGTTCAGAATCACTTTTGAAGTACGAATTTATGTTTTATGGAAGTATAATAAATGTCGATGTTTATCTGTGTAATCTGGATTAATCTGCAAGAACTGTTAGAATTTGAATTAGGACTATGTATTGGATGCCTGAAATTGATCGACAATTATGTTTTGGCAAAGATTCTGAAATCTGCATTTTTAATCTGCTAATCTGATATGAGCGATCAATCTGTATTAATCTGTTTAAGTTTAATCTGGCATAATATTAATATGTTCACATTCTAAATTTAGTATTAAAATTCAGTTTACCATGTTTTATTATTATTTTACCAAAATTGTTAAATTATTTACACTATTCTGCATAATTAAATGTTAGAATCTAATCTGTATGATTTCTGCTTTGCTAAATCGGGAGTTAAAAAGTGGAAATTAGATTTTAGTACCGGTCTTGGGAATAAATCATATTAAAATAGATTTTGGCATGTACACGCTGATTTGGGAAATGAAATGTGTCGTATGATCACTATAGGAAAATTTGTATGCTTGGGAAAGACTCAAATTTATGCCTAGACTGATGATTGCAGAATGTTAGATAATTTAATTTGCTTCCATGAAGTCTGTTTTTACAAATTATGAAAATTAGGAAATTGGCATATTTTTAATCTTTATAAAATATTAAATCTGCTGAAATTGATCTTTTTAGACATTGGGAAATGCTAAATCATTATGCAATTTCACTTTTATATAAAGATGGCATGTTCTAAATCATTACAAGCATATATCTTATCTTTATTTTATTATTTTAAATTTTTAACTTGCTTTATTTTAAATTTAATGTCACTATTTTAATTTAATCACCATTAGAATTAAACAAACTCTTTTCAAAATATAATATATATTATTAATGAACTTAAAATGACTAAGTTTTCTCCAGAATGAATTAATATTCTGAATTCCCTTGGGTTCGACCCGGTATTCACCGGTTTTTATTACTTGATGACAACCATCCGCTTGTGGTAAAATATGAGTAGTGAAAATCACCCATCAATGGTTATTCTGGTTATAATCAAATAGTTATTGCTAGTGAAGATCATGAAAAGACAACTTTTACTTGCCCATATGGAACATTTGCTTATAGAAGAATGCCTTTTGGATTATGTAATGCTCCTGCTACTTTTCAAAGATGCATGATGAGTATTTTCTCTGATTTTATTGAAAAATGCATTGAAGTGTTTATGGATGATTTTACCGTTCATGGAACTGACTTTGAAGATTCTTTAAAAAATTTGTCAAAAATCTTGCAGAGATATGAGGACACTAATTTGGTTCTTAACTGGGAAAAGTGTCATTTCATGGTTCAGGAAGGAATTGTCCTAGGACACAAAGTATCTAGAGCAGGAATAGAAGTAGACAAAGCTAAGGTTTCTGTGATAGCAATGTAACACCCCGGTTTTGATAACCCAGGCCGAGATGTCACCGCCACACCTTCCAAGTAAGACACGACTTATTTCGAGCTCACTTGAAAGATGCAAGGCTAAGTTGTACCAAAATTTAAAATATAAAATTCACTTAAAAATATATCCCGGAATAAAAATAATTTTTCAATGGTTTGTTAAAGTAATATTCGTTGCGCTTGCGGAAAATAAAACTAAACAAAATACGAGTCCATGGCCAAAACACACTGCCAAAACACAATCCATAAAATAAAAATAAATGCAACAAGTCTTCATAAAGTTCCATGAGGATCCATGAGTTGAGAGATCTTTGAAATATGTGTTGTTTGGATATTCATGAGATTTGTGAAATGAAATAAGAATATTTGGAGAAGTTAAAATTTTAAATTAAATAAAAGTTTATTTTTTTTAAACCATTAGACTAGATTGAGTTTGATGCCACCTGAGATATTGGAGGGTATATGTGCACTTGGCGTGTGCTGTAAAAGCCGCCCCCCTCTTGCCATGACGGCATTTGAAATATTATGCATGTATGAGTCTACACTCTTAGGTGGATCCGTATGGGTTGCCTAAGGCTCCGGAGTGTGTCTGTGTATGAGTCCGCTGCATTGCATCGTTGTAGAGATTGTCTTGCAATCGAGAAATATTTTGGATCCGTGTAGAGATTGCTTTGCAATCGAGAAATATTTGGATCCGTGTAGAGATTGCTCGCAATCGAGAAATATCGTAGAGATTGCTTCGCAATCGAGAAAAACTGAAGAGATTGCCTTGCAATCGAGAAATACATGATGTGGTATCCTATTTCTAGGCCAATGGAGAGACAAATATTATTGTGGCAAAGTGTAGCTTATATTTCTAAATTAAAATGTGTAAATCCTTTAACAAGTATTTTATTATATTAAACTAAATTTAAATATACTATAAATGATCCCATCTATTTTTAAAACCCATCACTTGATGTGGTGGTGGTTGACTTACTCAGTATGTATATACTGACTTTGTTGCTATTATTTTTCCACAGATCCGGCATACATGTGAGCATCCCATTCATGTCATGGGAGGGGAACTTTATGAAGACTTGTTGCATTTATTTTTATTTTATGGATTGTGTTTTGGCAGTGTGTTTTGGCCATGGACTCGTATTTTGTTTAGTTTTATTTTCCGCAAGCGCAACGAATATTACTTTAACAAACCATTGAAAAATTATTTTTATTCCGGGATATATTTTTAAGTGAATTTTATATTTTAAATTTTGGTACAACTTAGCCTTGCATCTTTCAAGTGAGCTCGAAATAAGTCGTGTCTTACTTGGAAGGTGTGGCGGTGACATCTCGGCCTGGGTTATCAAAACCGGGGTGTTTGCTATTATTTTTCCACAGATCCGGCATACATGTGAGCATCCCATTCATGTCATGGGAGGGGAACTTTATGAAGACTTGTTGCATTTTATTTTTATTTTATGGATTGTGTTTTGGCAGTGTGTTTTGGCCATGGACTCGTATTTTGTTTAGTTTTATTTTCCGCAAGCGCAACGAATATTACTTTAACAAACCATTGAAAAATTATTTTTATTCCGGGATATATTTTTAAGTGAATTTTATATTTTAAATTTTGGTACAACTTAGCCTTGCATCTTTCAAGTGAGCTCGAAATAAGTCGTGTCTTACTTGGAAGGTGTGGCGGTGACATCTCGGCCTGGGTTATCAAAGGGTGGGTGTTACAAGCAAATCTACCACCACCTAAAACGATAAAGGCAGTAAGGAGTTTTCTTGGTCATGCTGGTTTTTATAGAATGTTTATTAAGGACTTTTCTAAAATAGCAAGACCTTTATGTAATCTTCTTCATAAGGATGTGGTATTTAGCTTTGATGAAGATTGCTTGACTGCTTTTAAGACCTTGAAGGAGAAACTTATCACTGCACCTATAGTTCAGTCTCCTGATTGGAGTCTACCTTTTGAACTTATGTGTGATGGAAGTGAGAATGCAGTAGGAGCAGTTTTGGGGCAACATAAAGAAGGCAAACATCATGTTATCTATTATGCTAGCCATACTCTTAATGATGCTCAGATAAACTACACCACTACAGAAAAGGAAATGTATGCTGTAGTTTTTGCTTTTGACAAGTTCAAACAGTATCTTATTGGAGCTCAAACTATAGTGTACACAGATCATATTGCATTAAGATATCTCTTCTCAAAGCAAGAAGCCAAACCTAGGCTGATAAGATGGGTTTTACTTTTACAAGAGTTTGACATTATTATAAAAGACAGAAAAGGAAAAGACAATGGAGTAGCAGATCATCTTTCTAGATTGGAAGAGAAAACAGAAAAGGAGGAAGTTGTAAATGATAAATTTCCAGATGAACAGTTGTATGCTTTGCAGTTGCATCAATTTGATTGTCCTTGGTTTTCAGATTTTGCTAATTATCTAGCTTGCAAGATTGTTCCAAAGTTTAAAGACTCTCATCAGAAGTCAAGATTTTTCAGAGAAATTCAGAAATATTATTGGGATGACCCTTTTTTATTTAAGTTTTGTTCTGATCAGGTTATTAGGCGCTGTGTTCATGAGAAGGAAGGTTTTCAAATTGTTAGAAAGTGTCATGAGAATCCTTTAGGAGGCCATCATGGTCCTGCTAGAACTGCTAGAAAAGTTCTAGACTGTGGCTTCTTCTGGCCGACTATCTTTTTGGATTGCCAGAAACTTATAAAGATGTGTGACAAATGCCAAAGATTGGGAAACATTTCAATGAGAGAAGAAATGCCTCAAAAAGGAATTTTAGAAGTAGAGATATTTGATGTTTGGGGAATTGATTTTATGGGACCTTTTCCCCCATCATTTGGTAATCACTATATTCTAGTAGCTGTTGATTATGTCTCAAAATGGGTAGAAGCAGTGGCTTTACCCAATAATGAAGCTAAACAAGTTACTAAATTTCTGCAAAAGAATATTTTTACCAGGTTTGGAGCCCCTCGTGCCATTATATCTGATGGGGGGATTATATCTGATGGGGGATCCCACTTTGTCAATAAACTCTTTGAGAAGTTGCTGAAACAGTATGGTGTTCATCATAAAGTTGGATCACCATATCATCCTCAGACAAGTGGATAGGTGAAGGTATCTAATAAGGAAATTAAGCATATTTTACAAGTTTCTGTGAATATTACAAGAAAAGACTGGTCAAAGAAACTGGATGATGCTTTATGGGCATATAGAACTGCTTTTAAGACTCCTATAGGAATGTCTCCCTACAGATTAGTTTTTGGAAAAGCTTGCCATCTTCCAGTTGAGCTAGAACATAGAGCATATTGGGCATTAAGATGCTCAACATGGATCTTCAGTCAGGACAAGACAAAAGGAAGTTTGATATGTCTAAGTTGGAAGAGATGAGACTGGAAGCATATGAAAGCAGCAAGATTTATAAAGATCGAACCAAGAAAATTCATGATTCAAAAATTAAACATAAGGAATTTTATGTTGGTCAATTGGTTTTACTTTATAATTCTCGTTTGAAATTATTTCCAGGGAAGCTCAGATCGAGGTGGACAGGACCATTCCCCATTGTAGCTGTTCATGACAATGGAGCAGTCACAATCATGCTCAGTGAAGGAGAAAAGACTGTAAATGGACACATGCTTAAAGAATATATTGGTCAACAAGATTTAAATATCCAAACTGAATACTTGGATAACCCCTAGTTTTTCTGAAAAAAAAATATATATATATATATATATAGGGGGGTGGATACTACCCAGGTTAACTGAGTAGTATTTCCCTTTTTCTTTTGATATATGTTTTATGTCTAATTCTTATATTCTATATTTTCAGGAATTCGAGAAATGAAGCTGTGATGGAATGAAGAAGGATGAGAAAGAGATCTTCAACCAGATTTTTGAGTATTAAGTGTTTGGAAATAAAGTGTGAACAAATTCTGAGGCCACGCTTTTGCTAACTTTGACAAAGCGTGATTTAAGATGAACTATACTCACTCACGCTTTGTAAAAGTTATAAAGCGAGGTGATAAGTTCAAATTCTCATTTTTATGAAAATTTGATCTGTTTCTAAATGATAAGAATTTGATGTCTACACTTTGTCGAAATACAAAGCGTGACCATTTTCTCTGAAAATTGTATAAGAATCTTCCCTCGCTCTGTAGTTTACAAAGCGAGAGATGGTTTCTATAACCACGCGATGACAATTGACAAAGCGAGAGCCTGGGAATACTAAACGGATAGATTTTCAAACTTCTTAAGACCAAAATACCCTTTTTCAGACCCTTCTTCTTCCTTTGCACTAACCATCACACGTCGTTTCAACCGCTTGTAACTATGGCAGAATTTAGTTTTTCTGCTATAAAATCTAGTGGAATCTTTCTCTCCTTTCATCTCAAACATTCCCACATTAGAACAATTATCCTACAACCTTTATCAGAAATCAGAATGGCCGCAGCAGCTCCCAATGCTAGAACCTCCATTGTAGATATCCCTGATGAAATTTTAGGAGACATTCTTTCAAGACTGGGAAAGGAGGAGATGAAAGATGTAGCCAAAGCAACCCCAACTTGAAAGAAATTCTTTAGAGCAAGTAAGGCACCTGCAGTATGGAGGAGAGCAAATGTAGTAAAGCGAATCACTGCGGAGAGAACGCATGATGCTCACTACGCACACATAATGGAAAAATGCAGAGAGGCAAGGAACTTCATGCTCAAACTTGAACCTGCACTCGCGGCTTACTGCAACACAGGGCTCATGGAAGCCGTTTTTGAAATCCTCAAGCCTGGAATTGAGGATAATCATCACCCTTCAATCTTCATCAAGGCCTTCATTCTTCTGAGTTCGGAGAGCCTTGAAGAGATTGATGAAGGACTGTATCTGCTTGGATCAATCCTTAAAGAGGAAGAGCACATCCACAAGATTAAGGAGAAGATCAGCAGGGTGTTTATCGACAGTGAAGAAGAGCCTAATCCTTTCCAGGGACAAGGGCATCGTTACTACTGTGATTACATAGCTCCACACAGCAGAGACTTAGTTAGGGAGCCTCCACACTATAATTATGGTGCCACAAACATTGATTGTTTGTGTTGTGAGGTTACCAATTTGATTAGAGAATTAAGAGAAGATTTCAATGAACATGTAATTGAATCTGAGTCAGAATTAGAAACTGATTCAGATTTTGATTAAATGATTATGTATTCTCTTAATTTTTGTTTAATTTTGAGTCCTCTGATGATGATATGTCCTCTTTACTCCTCGCTTCATTTTCTTATGTTGAAAAATGACTTGATCTTATCTTTTGCACCAGATTTTTATCTGAGTCATTTCAAATAAATTTGTTTTTCAAATAGGCTTATTTTAGGCTTAATCATTACTCCCTGCAGAGACAAGATTTACTATCTTGACCCCTGCATTTCTTAGATAGAAATAGGTCGGCTATATCCTTGCAGTCATTCCTCTCAGTTGTCATTTCAAAACTTTTCATAAGTCCTTCTTTCTTTTTCTCTCCCGAGAAGAAATCGTCACACACCAATACCTTCATTTTTAATCATTTTCGTAGCAAGTTCATTCAGAAACCTAATCGACGAAGAAAATGGCCGAGAACAATCCGTAAGCAATCTAGTTTATCATATCTTTCACATTGTTGTTCTATTCTGCAATGTTTGTTTCCGGATTACGCTATTAGACCTAGGGTTTATGATTCTGAAGTCTCGATGAGTTCATTCTGGCTTTAGAAATCGAAAAACTAAACATTTTGATTTCTCATAAATGAAAGCCGTTTCTTTAAACTCACTTAAACAATGTTTAATTTGGAGAGTTTCTTTCTGAAGTCTTTATTTAGTAACTGACGCATTACCCACATGAGATCATTGGAGCTTGGCAATAGAAATGAAATCCCATTTTCGAATTGATAGTTCCATTATTTTCAATAAAAAGTTCTCTTTTGTATTCCTTATTGTATTCTTTTCTGGAAACAGAAATGCTAGGAATCCACAACTCCTTGGAACTCAGATATCTCATTTACCCACTGAGTTGCTGGGAGATATTATGTCGAGACTTGGAAAAGACAGTGTGAGGGAACTCTTTAGGGTAGCAGAAGTCTCTCCAATATTCTATCAAGCGAGCAAAACCCATCTTGTGTACAAGAGAGCAAACCTGGAATCATGTATGAGATGGAGGGAAAATGTCTATCCTGATAATCAGAAAAGGTTCATTCAAGAGTGCCAAAATGCAGGGAATTTTATGTTTAATATCGAACCTGCATTGATAGCATTTGTTGATGAACGGGATGAGAAGAAAGCCTTTGAACTCCTCAAGTCAGGACTAGATGATGACCATCAACCCACCATTCTTCTCAGAACAATGCTTCTCTTAACAAAACAAGATGACAAGCTAAATGAAGCAGGTTTAGAGTTGATCAAAATAGCAGCTTCGAATGTCCTAGATGTTGTTTTCATTAAGCTCTATCTTTTTCATTGGCTAATCCATTTTTCAAGAATCCCAAACCTTTTTCAAGGTCAAGAAGAGAGAAGTTATTGCAAGACTCATACATTGCAGGAACGAGCCTTGTTACCACCATATGTTAGGATGGACTGCATTCCTTGTCAATTCTTTGACATAGTAAGGCAATTCAGATTGTATTGTGGTGAGGTGTTTCCTGATGAATTTCTGTGGACTGATTCTGATTAAGAGGAAATTGTTAATCCTTGAATAGTTCAGTATTTTCTAGAATAGGGTAATGCTATGGCTAATTTTTGTGTTTTCAGCAATCTTGGGATGTAATTTGGAACTACCTATTAATATGTTTCTATTAAACTTGTTACCCTATAATTCTTATACTTTCATTCCTTTATGCTTCTTTTCTTAATTCAATTGCATTATCTTTTCCAATTATTAACTAGTGATGAAACTGGAAGCTCCTCAAAGAAACCAAAAATTTCATCAAAGGAGTCTGGATCAGGGGAAACTCAGATCACAGCACTTCTCTATGAGATTCTTGGGAAAATCTTGTCAAGATTGGTGTTTAACCATCAATTGCAAATTGATCTGTAAAATGTTGAATGAGGCTTCCAAACGTCCTTTAGGCTAAAAGAGGAGTATATTTAGGGGATGATAGGAAGGGATTAGTAACCTTAATGAAGGAATTGAGGGTAGCTTTTAATGAGTACGTAGATGAATTAGATTTAGACTTTGAGTCTGATTTAGAATCTAATTAGACTCAATGCATAATTTTGTAGCCTTAATCTTTTTTAATTTTTGCTCCTCGCTTTGTTTTTCAAACTAATCTATTTTCGTCCAAAAAGCTTTGCCTGTGTGGGTTTATCAACTCAAATTTTGAGTTAATATTCAAATCCACTGATGTGGCAGGCCTATACTTAATTAGTATAATCTAAGAGAGGAAAAACGCTTGAGTATCCTACTCTGCAGCTTTTAAACTAGGCCAGCCCATTTCTTTTTATATCCTATAACCTCCATATCTTTTCAAATCACTTTCATATCTATCCATATATTTTTTTCTCTCGAAGGAGAAACCGCCATTGTCAAGCTTCTCTCCTTCCATTTGCGAAACTTTCATCCAGAAACGTTCGAGATACCATCAACTCCAGGAACTCACTCAAATGGCAGGCAACAATCCGTAAGCCTTCCATTCATACTTTCATAGGCCATCATATTTTAATAATAGAGCAGATCAGATCAACTATCTTTGTTGTGATACCAGTAGAGCAATAGCTGATTTTAGGATGGCAGCAAAGGAGAATTCTGATAACCATAGCATTATTGAAGAATTCTTGGATGAAGGAAGAAGAGATTGATGCGTGTGACAAGTCTCCTAGTATTAGATTTTGAAATTGTCACCAAACCAAGTCTTTTGTATTATGTAATGCAGCTTGGTATTGTTAATAAATTCTAATCTCTATTTCTTAATTACTGCATAAATGATGAGTTTTACTCTTAATTCTGTGTTTTTCCTCCTTTTCTTTTCAGAAATGTCGAAATCCCTCAACTCTTGGAAACTTAAATATTTGATTTACCAACTGAGTTACTGGGAGACATTCTGTCGAGACTAGGAAAGGAAAGCATAAAGACACTTTTTAGAGCATCTGAAACATCCAAGCAATTCCTCTCAGCAAGCAGATCATCATTAGCTCTAAAGAGAGTTAATTTGGAAACCTGTGCTATTTGGAGAGGGAATGTTTATCCAAGTAATCAGGTCAAATTTATTAAAGAATGTCAGGATGCAGGCAACTAAATGTTTAATATCGAACCTGCACTGATAGCCTTTGTGGATGATAAGAATGAAGAAAAAGCCTATGAAATCTTAAAGCCCGGAGTAGATGATAAACACAAATCAACTGCTTTCATAAGATGTCGTCTATTGCTTTCCAAACAAGACCAACAACTGGATGAGGAAGGAATTCAATTGATTGAATCTGTAACCCAGGATCCCTTCGATTTAGCTTTCCTTAAAATAAGTGTTCTACACTAGCTTCTTCACTGTGAGAAGTTCCCAAATCCATTCCTTGATCAAGAGGAAAGGAGTTTTTGTAAGAATCACTCCCTTGAAGAGCGACAGCAATTACCCTTCATTGAAAGGATGGAGTGTATTCCATGTGAATTATTTGACTATGTCAAGCAATACAGAAGAGCAAGTGGAGAATAGGGCATATTATTTGACTGGGAGCAATGGAACAATGAAGAAGAAGAGCAAAATGAAGATGAATTGCTAGAATTAGACTAGTGAGTAATCAAGCAGTTCATATTCTCTTTTGCTTGTAATCTTTTGTGCTTATTGTCTTGAACAATGAATTCTCTGGATGACCTAATCTGTACATTCCTTTTGCACTAATGAATATTCATTCCTTAGCTTTTAATTTGGCTATTGTTTTTAATTCTACTCAGCTGTGAAATTGGAAGCTGTAACACCCCGGTTTTTGGTCACCCAGGTCGGGATGTCACCGCCACATCTCCCTTTAAGACACGGTTTCTCCGAGCTTACTAAAGAGATGCAAGGCTAGGTATTGCAGTATTTAAAAATATTTAAATCATTCAAGATAGCCCATACAATATAATTTGAAAATAATAATAGTATAGCGCAGCGGAAATAATTGGTTTAGTACAGTATCGCAGCAGAAAATATATATAGGGCCGACATGGCCAAAACACGGGTTAAACAGGCCCGTTCATAATATAGTCTAAAGTACGAATTTAAAAGCAAAATAATGTTTCCCAAAAATCCCATGCATGAATCGTGCTCACACATGCTCATTCCACATATTCTGTAAGAAAAAGGAATAAAAACGGTTTTGGTCAGCAAACTTGCTGAGTAAGTTAACACATGCATGATCGTAGGGTTTAAAAACCATTAATTTAATAATTTAATAAAAGCATGATAATAACATAATATTTAATTTAATCCAATCAACTATCCAATAGCATAATTTATCTCAGGGCTCTATTTAATAACACATATCGCATGGTTTAAGATAAAAGCCATAATTTAAATAAAGCATTTAAATAATTTAATTGGACAACAACATAATTTAATCTAATTTAATTTAATTTAAAATCCCCATTACATCCCCGATTTGGTATCTCAAAGTTTCACGATAGCATCGCGATGTCAACAAGTTTAGCCGGTAGCCCGGCGGCCGCAACCGTATCAGCCATACCCAGTACCACTCCGGAGCCTCGGGAAACCCATACGGATATTCAAGAGAGTGTAGGCTCTATATTTCGCCGTTTAGGCAATATCACATTTCAAGTTTAGCGCGCGGGGTCACCATCGTCCATTAAGGCACGAAGTGAAGCAGTTAGGGGGCACCCTGCAGAGCACTCACCCCTAATTTTAATTTATCAAGTTTGTAAGGGGATTTAGTTTTTTTTTAAATCTGATTTCAATTGTATTCTTTTAAGAATAATATCTCAACTTGTTTCAACCCCTAAAAGTTAATTCCATGTTTCAACAAGATTTCAAGATTTCGTTTCCGGTAAACCACAGTTTACTCTAAAATTCGTCTAAAATCATATTTAATTCCAAAAATTCCAAAATTTCACAACTGACTCCGAAACGTCGAGATCTACAACTTTCGTGTTTTAACTTTTTCAATCCGAGATACCTAAGTAGGTCAAAATCACCAATTTTCGTAGAAGAATAATTCTGTCCGAATTTAATGTATCACAGTTTAAAGATTTCGAATTCTACCGTAGTAATTCAACTCCAAATTTGATGAAATTTTACAGAGATCATCTTAAGACCATTATCTACGACTTTCATGTTCGGCCAAAGATCTAAAACAGTCTAGATCCTATGTCAAAAACGTGATCAAGATCATTCCTAAGTTCTGTCCAGGATTTCAAGATCTAGATTCAAGCAGTTCGGTTTCAGTTGGTTTTAACATATCAAATCGTCTCTAAAAATTCTCAAAAATTTACAGTAGCTAGATCTAAGTCTTAGGAACGTTTTTTGTGTTTTAAGTTTTTCCGTTTGAGTTCGTTTTAAGGTTCGGAAAAGTTCATCAAATCTGTTGCGTCGGTAGAAAGTAATAATTGACAGATTTTCGATTTCTTGTTAATCTTTTAGTTTTGAATGTTTTAATTCATCCCAAAACCATGTAAGAGTTAACTTACAGAGTTTACGAGCGTCCGGGATCGTCTATTCGAAGGCGTGGCTTCCAGTCCACCGTTTCTCCTCTCCGTTCGTCGGGTTCTACGATCTAGATCCAATTCGAGGTGTAGAAAAGAAAAGAAGAAGATTAGGATTCGTTTTCGAATCGTTTATTGAACAAGGATTGGATCGAGACTTACCACGACTATGGAGATCTTAGAAAAATTCGTCCAACAGCGTTCGTCTTGGTTTCGTGCCTCCGACGACTCCGGATTTAGGGTTTCGAATGTGTAGAGAGTTGTAGGGTTTCGTAAAAGTATTCGGGGCTCCTAGGAGGTCTTATTTATAGATTTCCAGGTCCTAGGGCGTCCAACATCTGACCTAAGGGTCTGGGGTCGAGATACGTTCAACCGAAAGTCGAAAAATCCGCGTTCGGGCGAGAGATTCACGCAACGGGTGAATCTGTTGTGTGGCGCGGTCGTGGCGCGCTCGTCCTCCTTCGACCGCGCGGCCACCGCGCGACACTCGCCTGGACTTCGGTCCGGGCGGGTCGTGCGATCCGTCGTGCTTTTCCGCCTCTCTTTCGGGTTTCTATCCCTCTATGCTCCCGAATTCCGATTTCCGGGGTATCTTCGGGTTTCTACTTTCTCTCTAAATTTTTACTCGGGTCTAATTGGATGTTTGGACACGAATTCTCGAGTTCATTAGTGTCGGGTTTCGGTGTACAATTTATTTATCCTTACTCAATTCTTTTTATTTAATTAAATTCCTTTAATTCCTTTTTAAGTTAAATCTCATTTTCTCATTTCCTTATCTTTATTTATTTCTTTATTGGATGGATTTATTTATTTATTTATGGTATTTATTTTATTTATTATTTATTTATTTAATTATTGTTTTATTTTATGATGGAAAATTCTCGGGTATTACAGTCTACCCTCCTTAAGAATCAACTTCGTCCTCGAAGTTGTGTTTCGGCTTTTCTTGTGCTAAGGTCTTGTGTTTGTTTTATTATGTTGTGACTAAGGTCTTGTGTTTGTTTTATTATGTTGTGACTGAACTTAGAATTAAGACTTCTAAGCTGCCTACGTACCCGGTAAAGGGATTGTAACACCCCGGTTTTTGGTCACCCAGGTCGGGATGTCACCGCCACATCTCCCTAGTAAGACGCGGCTTCTCCGAGCTTACTAAAGAGATGCAAGGCTAGGTATTGCAGTATTTAAAACATTTAAAGCATTCAAAATAGCCCATACAATATAATTCGAAAATAATAATAGCATAGCGCAGCGGAAATATTTAGTTTAGTACAGTATCGCAGCGGAAAATATAAAAAGGGCCGACATGGCCAAAACACGGGTTAAACAGGCCCGTTCATAATATAGTCTAAGTACGAAATTTAAAAGCAAAATAACAATCCCCAAAATCCCATGCATGATTCGTGCTCATACAGGCTCATTCCACATATTCTGTAAAGAAAGGAATAAAAAATGGTTTTGGTCAGCGAAAATTGCTGAGTAAGTTAACACATGCATGACTGTAGGGTTTAAAAGCCATAAGTTTAATAATTTAACAAAAGCATGATAATAACATAATATTTAGTTTCATCTAATCCATATCCAATAGCATAATTTATCTCAGGCTCCATTTAACAACACATACCACATGGTTCAAAATAATAGCCATAATTAAAATAAAGCATTTAAATAATTTAATTTGACAACAATATCATTTAATCTAGTTTAATTTAATTTAGAATCCCCATTACATTCCCGATTTGGTATTTCAAAGTTTCACGATAAAAATCGCGATGTCAACAAGTTTAGCCGGTAGCCCGGCGGCCGCAGCCGTATCAGCCATACCCAGTACCACTCCGGAGCCTCGGGAAACCCATACGGATATTCACGAGAGTGTAGGCTCTATATTTCGCCGTTTTGGCAATATCACATTTCAAGTATAGCGCGCGGGGTCACCATCGTCCATTACGGCACGAAGTGAATCGTTAGGGGGCACCCTGCAGAGCACTCACCCATAATTTTAATTTATCAAGTTTGTAAGGGGATTTAGTTTTTAAAATCTGCCTTCCATTGTATTAATTTAGAAACAATATCTCAATTCGTTTCAACCCTAAAGGTTAATTCCATGTTTCAACAAGATTTCAAAATTTCGTTTCGGTAAATCACAGTTTACTCCAAAATTCGTCTAAAATCAGATTTAATTCCAAAAATTCCAAAGTTTCATATCTACTCGGAAACATCAAGATCTACAACTTTCGTGTTTTAACTTTTTCAATCCGAGATACCTAAGTAGGTCAAAATCGCCAATTTTCGCATAAGAAGAAATCTGTCCGAGTTTAACATGTCACAGTTTAAAGATTTCAAATTCTAACATATCAATTCAACTCCAAACTTAATGAAATTTGACAGGGATCATCTTAAGACATTTATCTACAACTTTCATGTTTGGCCAAAGATCTAAAACAGCCTAGATCCTATGTCAAAAACGAGATCAAGATCATTCCTAAGTTCTGTCCAAGATTTCAAGATCTAGAATTAAACAGTTCGGTTTCAACGGGTTTTCACATATCAAATCAACTCCAAAAATTCTCAAATTTTTACAGTAGCTAGGTCTAAGTCTTAGGAACGTTTTTTGTGTTTTAAGTTTTTCCGTTTGAGTTCGTTTTAAGGGTCGGAAAAATTCTCCAAATCTGTTGCGTCGGTAGAAAACAAAAGTGGACAGATTTATGGTTCTTGTTGAATCTTTTAGGTTTCGAATGTTTTAAAATCTCCCAAAACCATGTAAGGTTAACTTACAGTGTCTATGAACGTCGGGAATGTCCAATTCGGAGGCGTGGCTTCCAGATCACCGTTTCTCCTCTCCGTTCGTCGGGTTCTACGATCTAGATTCGATACGGGGTGTAGAAAGAAAAAGGAGATGATTAGGATTCGTTTTCGAATCGTTTATTGAATAAAGATTTGACCGAGACTTACCACGACTATGGAGATCTGTAGAGAAACTCGTCCAACAGCGTTCGTCTTGGTTTCGTGCCTCCGACGACTCCGGATTTAGGGTTTCGAACGTATAGAATGTTGTAGGGTTTTGTAAACTTGTTCGGGGCTCCCAAGGGGCTTATTTATAGAATTCTTAATTCCTAGGGCGTCCACAACCGACCTAGAAGTCTGGAGTCGAGAGATGTTCAACCGAAAGTCGAAAAATCCGCGTTCGGGCGAGAGATTCACGCAACAAACGAATCTGTGAAGTGGCGCGGTCGTGGCGCGCTAAAGCCACTTCACCGCGCGGCCACCGCGCCGACTTCGCCTGGACTTCGGTCCGGGCGGGTCGTGCGATCCGTCGTGCTTTTCCGCCTCTCTTTCGGGTTTCTATCCCTCTATGCTCCCGAATTCCGATTTCCGGGGTATATTCGGGTTCATACTTTCTCTCTAATTTTATTCTCAGTCTAATTGGGTGTTTTGGACTCGAATACTCGAGTTCATTAGTGTCGGGTTTTGGTGTTCCATTTATCCATCCTCTTGTTTAATTAAATTCCTTTAATTCCTTTTTAAGTAAAAATCTCATTTCTCATTTTCTTATCTTTATTTATTTCTTTTATTTGCTGGTTTTGTTTATTTATTTATAGTATTTATTTTATCTATTATTTATTTATTTAATTACTGTTTTCTTTTATGTTGGAAAATTCTCGGGTATTACAGTCTACCCTCCTTAAGAATCAACTTCGTCCTCGAAGTTGTGTTTCGGCTTTTCTCGTCTCGTGCTAAGGTCTTGTGTTTGTTTTATTATGTTGTGACTGAACTTAGAATTAAAACTTCTAAGCTGCCTACGTACCCGGTAAAGGGATCAAGCCATAACGTAGTTCAAAAGTTTACAAAATTGCACGAAAAATTAGGGGGTATGACATCCTCTCCCCCTTAAGATTGCAGTTATGTCCCCATAACTGTGTCGGTATCGGTTTGGAACAATGTCGGGTATCGTTCCCTCATATCGGATTCTACATCCCAAGTTGCCGTCTCACTTTCGTGATTTGACCAAAGAACCTTGATCATTTTTATGGTTTTGTTCCTCGTTACTCGTTCCTTAGTATCGAGAATATGCACTGGGACTTCTTCGTAAGTCAAATCTTCATCGAGCTCAATTATCTCCGGTTGAAGTACATGTGTCGGGTCCGGCACATACTTCTTTAGTTGCGAGACATGGAAGACATTATGAACTCTATCTAAGTGTGGCGGTAAAGCCAATCGGTAGGCTAGAGTTCCGACTCGTTCTAGAATTTCGTAAGGTCCTATGTATCGAGGACTTAACTTCCCTCGTTTGCCAAAGCGCATCACCCCCTTCATGGGTGATATCTTTAGCATGACCCCATTCTCCCACTTGAAATTCTAGGTCTCGTCGTCTCACGTCGGCATAACTCTTTTGACGGTCTTGAGCGGCTCTCATCTTCCCTTGGATCACTTTGATTTGTTGAGCCATGTCTTCGATAAGTTGTGGTCCCACTACCACGGACTTATCGTTTTCTTCCCAGCTCAAAGGGCTTCGGCACTTTCGTCCATACAATGCCTCGAAAGGTGCCATGCCAATACTCGCATGGTAACTATTATTATAGGAAAACTCAATCAAGGGTAAATGAGATTCCCAATTTCCTTTGAATTCCAACACACATGCTCTCAGCATGTCTTCTAGTGTTTGGATTGTTCTCTCGGTTTGTCCATCCGTCATCGGGTGGAATGCGGTGCTCATTTTGATTTGAGTACCGAGAGCTTTTTGTAACTCCGTCCAGAAATGAGAGACAAATCTACTGTCTCTATCGGAAATGATATCATGTGGTACCCCATGTCGTCGTACCACATTATCAATGTAGGCTCGGGCCAATTGGTCCATAGTCCACGTGTCTTTCATTGGGATAAATATGGCTGTCTTCGTTAGCCTATCCACAATCACCCAAATCTTATTCATGCCTTTAGGTGATCGGGGTAATCCCGAGACAAAGTCCATTGAGATGCTATCCCACTTCCAACTTGGAATCTCTAGTGGTTGCATCACTCCTAAGGGTTTATGTCGCACTGCCTTAACCTTTTGGCAGGTGAGACATCTCGCCACGAAATTTGCCACTTCCTTCTTCATTCCCGGCCACCAATAGATCTTCTTCAGATCTTTGTATAGCTTGTCACCTCCGGGATGTACGGAATATGGCGTGTTGTGCCCTTCCTCCATCAACCTTCGCTTCAACTCGGCACATTTAAGAGGCACACACCATCTACCTTTGAAACGAATGCTTCCATCCTCGTGGACAGCAAATCCTATTGCCTTTCCTTCGGCAATATACCCTTTTATCTTCTCGAGTTTCGGATCACCCGGTTGAGCGAGTCGAATCTCGTCTAATATTGGAGTTTCTACGACCATGGCATTGACCGTTTCTCTCACTGTGCCAGGATGCACAAGTTCTGACTCCAATCTTGCCAAATCCATGTACAATGCCGGCGGAATTACCAACGAGTTTGTCACGTGTTGGGTTTTCCGACTTAGGGCATCGGCTACCACATTCGCCTTCCCCTCGTGGTATGCTATCTCTAAATCGTAGTCTTTAATAAGTTCCAACCACCTTCGCTGTCTCAAATTCAACTCCTTTTGAGTGAATATATATTTCAAGCTCTTGTGGTCGGTGAACATTCGACACTTCCGCCCATAAAGATAATGTCTCCATATCTTTAGAGCGAAAACGACCGCTGCCAACTCCAGGTCATGTGTCGGATAATTTTCCTCGTGAGGTTTTAGTTGGCGTGATGCATAGGCTACGACTCTCGAGTCTTGCATCAAAACACAACCTAAACCTTCCTTCGAAGCATCGCTATATACTTCGAAGTCACCATTCTCTGATGGTAGTGTTAATACGGGTGTGGTTGTGAGTCGTTTCTTCAGCTCTTGAAACGCAATCTCACAAGCTTCGGTCCACTCGTATTTTGCTCCTTTCTTTAGCAGCTGGGTCAAAGGACGTGCAATCCTTGAAAAGTCCTTCACAAATCGTCTATAATATCCGGCTAATCCAAGGAAACTCCTTATTTCCGTTGGACTTTTCGGAGTTGCCCATTCAGTTACGGCAGAGACTTTTGCCGGATCCACTGATACTCCATCAGCGGATACTATGTGTCCGAGAAATGCCACTTCTTTCAGCCAGAAGTCACACTTCGACAGCTTGCCGTATAGCTGATTTCTTCGCAAGATTTCCAACACTTGATGTAAGTGTTTCGCATGCTCCTCCTCGCTCTTCGAGTAGATCAGGATGTCGTCAATGAACACTACGACACACTGGTCTAACAATTCTCGGAACACGTTGTTCATGAGATTCATGAACATGGCCGGAGCATTTGTTAACCCGAAGGATAACACTGTGAACTCGTAATGGCCATATCGTGTTCGAAACGCCGTCTTTGGAATGTCCTTCTCGGCAATCCTCAATTGATGATACCCAGATCGCAAATCGATCTTCGAGAATACTGAAGCTCCCTTCAGTTGATCAAACAGATCCTCTATTCTCGGTAGGGGGTATTTATTCTTAATGGTCACTTGGTTTAGTCCTCGGTAATCTATGCAAAGACGTAATCCTCCGTCTTTCTTCTTGACAAACAAAACCGGTGCTCCCCAAGGGGACGTACTCGGTCTTATGTAACCTTTTCCCAATAGCTCCTCGAGTTGTTCCTTTAACTCCTTCATTTCCAGTGGTGCCATCCGGTACGGAGCTTTTGAGACAGGCTCTGTCCCCGGAATGAGATCTATGGTGAATTCAAGATCTCTCTCAGGTGGCATGCCCGGAACGTCTTCAGGGAACACGTCCGGGTATTCTCTTACCACTGGTATGCTATCAACCTTGTTCTCTTCCGCCTCAAGGTTGTGCACATAGCACGCATATAGTTCATACCCCTTACGCATCAAGTTACTTAGTTTAAGTGCACTAACGATTTTGTTACTTTTCTTAGGGGGCTGAGAGTAAAAGATAACTCTCTTTCCCCTACTTTTTGACAAGGTGATCTTTTGCTTTTGGCATTCGATCACCGCTTTATACTGGGATAGCCAATCCATCCCCAGTATGATGTCAAAGTCTCTTAAGTTAAATTCTACCAAGTTCGCGAAGAATTCTACGTTCTTTATCACTATAGGAATTCCGTTATATCGTTTAGAGCAAGACACTACTTCTCCAGAAGGCAATTGAATTCCTAAGCTAATTCTCTCGCACTTAGGTAGATCTAACTCAGGCACTATCCTTGATGCAATAATTGAGCAACTAGCTCCGGAATCAAATAAAATTCTAAGGGGTGTATTCAAAACGTGAAATGTACCTGCCATCACTTCTCCTTGCGCAGGCACGTCCGCTTGGTTTACCACGTTCAGCCTCCCCATAGGGCGTCCCTGATTGCCCTGCTGATTCGCATTCGGCTGCTGATTTTGTTGCTGGTTTTGATTCTGTGGGGGCGGAGGTCGTTGGTTCTGGTTCTGGTTTTGCGGCCTATTTTGAGGGGGTCTGTACCCTTGGTTATTGCCATTTCGCCCGTTTTGGTTTTGAGGCTGTTCTTGCCCCGCGACCAAATCGTCCCTCTTCGTTATGTTCTCGAGCCTAGTTCGACATTCCCGTCGAACGTGACCCATTCGACCGCATCGGTAACAAGCGCCTTGTTGCGGGCATCTCCTTGCCAGATGTGGTCGTCCACATCGCGGGCAAGGCGGGTACCGGATCTTCTTGATTGAACCTCCTTCCCGTGTTGTTTTGTTGGGGCCTATTCGACCCTCTGCGCTGCTCGTTCCTTCCAGTGTTGTTCTCGTTTCTTGAGTCTCGGCTTCTCTTGTCCTGAGGACCCCTGCTGGACTCCCCACTCACCCTTCTTTTCAGCTGCTGCACGCGTGCTACCGCTACAGCGCGATCGTATACGGCTTGCAAATCGGGGTAGTGTACCCCCGCGATCACTTCGCGCACATACAGGTTCAGTCCCATCTCGAACTTCTGTGCCTTCTCCGCATCAGTAGGCACTAGCCTTGGTGCGAACCTCACCAGCTCCTTGAAGCGGGTGTAGTATTCCTGCACCGTTTGGCTTCCTTGCTTCAACGACAGGAATTCTTCGTACATGGCAGCTTTGGTACTCAAGGGATAGAATCGATCACTGAGTAGTTCCATCATCTCCATCCACGAGTAAGGCTCGTCATCTTCAGTTAGTTTGGCTTGCGTTGCTTGCCACCAGTCATCAGCTTCGCCTCCCAAGTAGTATGAAGCGACACGTACCCTCTCTCCTTCCGGACATTTGACCGCTCCCAGCAGCTTGTCAAAAGTCCGGATCCATTCCTCCAGTTTAGCTGGATCCTCCTCACCAGCATAGTGGGGCGGCTGGTAGGGATTCACCATCGCCAGGTAGTTAGGGCGAGCTTGGGGCGGAGGTACCGCCGCAGCTTGACCCTGGTTGACTTGCGCGTTCCCGAGCGCAATCAACACTTCCTCTATCGTCCTAAGACGATCGCCCACATTGTTCGGTGCGGGGGCGTCCTGCGCACCTTGGGGTTGTTCCATCTCAGGTTGAATCGGTTCAGTGACGTTGGGTGGTGTTTCAGTAGGTATCTCAGTGGTGGTTTGGGGAGTGGTTTGAGTTCTTCCTCTTCCTCTTCCTCTGGGTGCCATTCTGGTACAAATATGATAGATTAGGGCTGGTGAATTTAGCATATAGTCTAAGCAATTTCTATAAACGTATATGTGTATTGCAATTTAGCACGTGGTGCTTTGTTCGGATTAAGAAGCGTCGTATGCTTCGGGGTTTTATTTTATTTTGTTTTGTTTGTTTTGATTTAAAAAAAAATAAATCGGGGATTTTATTTCCTCAAAAGAAATTTTAGTACAAAAGTAGAAATATTTTCCTAGCAAAATAATATCTACAATAGAATCTCTAGTGTCTCATGACGTCCTCCGGTGGGGTAGCAGGATCTTCCTCCGGATCTTCCTCCTCCGAACTCGGCGGTAGTAGGTCGTCAAAGATAGTGTTTAAATCTTGCCCGTGGGCATCGATGTATTCCTTTAGTATTAAGTTTTGTGTAGTGAGGGTTTGGACTTGGCGCTCGAGTTGGTTTATGCGGTGATGATCCGCCTCTCTCAAGTTGCCCATGTGATGTGAATTGGCCTCCAATTGAGCCATACGGTACTTCATTTGCTCTATGGTTTGGTGGGAATCGAGATGAACGCTCATCATCCTGACCATCAACTGCATCATGTCTTGACTAGCCATCTAGCGCAAGCAAGAGATCTACGTTAATATTCGCCAAGATTCTAGGTTCGAGTTTCCAAGATTCTAAGTTCAAGTTTCGCCAAGATGCTAAGTTCAAGTTTCGCCAAGATTCTAAGTTCAAGTTTCGCCAAGATTCTAAGTTCAAGTTTCCAAGATGCTAAGTTCATAGCAGAGATGCGACATGCATATGCAAATGATAATTCCCCCCAATAATAATTTAAT
>JAOANR010000058.1:0-24428 GCA_030278955.1 Hygrophila difformis | reverse complement strand
GGTTTCGTTGGGCTATACCAAACTGAGAAATTCTTCCAAGGCTTATGGTACTTCCCTCAGAATCATCAGAATGTTGGTCAAAGTTCCTCTGATAGGAGGTATTTCTGTGGAACGAGAGTTTGACCTGTCCGGTGCTGTCCTGAGAGATGACTATGCTTTACACTCCAGATAAATCTTCTGAAAGGTTATAAATACTCCTGTTAAATCAGATAAACCTAAAGAGCCAAGTCAGTAACAAAAGACTATGCTTTACCTTTCTTGAAAAACCCCATACCAAGAAAGTCAATCTTCTGAAAGCCTGCTCTATCTACCAAGATTCTATCAACAGCATTGTCCAAGCCAAAACGTTCACCCTCAATGAACTCAAAAAAGATATCTACGTTGCCAGGATTGACAACCAGTTACAACAAAAAACAATCCAACAACGGATTGCCGATTTCCATAAACAGATCACAGATCAGGCCTGCTCCGATCTTCCAACTGCGTTTTGGGAAAGAAAAAAACATGTTGTCACACTCCCGTACATGCCCTCTTTTTCTGAGGAAAAAATCCCCACTAAAGCACACGCTATTCAAATGAATAGTGACCTCATGGAATTCTGCAGAAAAGAAATCCAGGATTTACAGCAGAAAAAGCTCATCTCCCCTTCTAAATCCCCTTGGAGTTGTGCTGCTTTCTATGTCAACAAAGCTTCTGAAGTCGAAAGAGGGACACCTCGGTTAGTCATTAACTATGCTCCTCTTAACAGAGTCCTCCAATGGATCAGGTACCCCATTCCAAACAAAAAAGATCTCCTCCAAAGACTCTATGATGCATATCTATTTTCAAAATTTGATATGAAATCAGGATTCTGGCAGGTCCAAATAGCTCCGCAAGATAGGTATAAAACTGCTTTTACTGTCCCCTTTGGACAGTACGAGTGGAATGTTATGCCTTTTGGTTTAAAAAATGCCCCCTCTGAATTCCAAAAGATTATGAATGACATCTTCAATGACTATTACAAATTCTGTATTGTTTATATTGATGATGTTCTAATCTTTTCCAAATCCATAGAAGAACACTTCAAACACCTCCGAATTTTCCTTTCGGTTGCAAAGAAGAATGGATTAGTCATCTCTGAGCCAAAGATTAGTCTGTTTCAGACGAAAGTAAGATTCTTAGGTCACTATATCACCCAGGGTACAATTACTCCCATCGAAAGATCCCTAATCTTTGCAGAAAAATTCCCTGATAAAATCCTTGACAAAACACAGCTTCAACGATTCCTTGGAAGCCTGAACTATGTTCTTGACTACTATCCGAACATAAAATCTAAACTAAAACCTCTCCATGATAGGCTGCAGAAAAATCCCGCACCGTGGACAGATGCTCATACTAGCCTAGTCCAAGAGGTAAAAAAGCAGGTAAAAGAAATCCCATGTCTCTATCTTGCAGATCCAACTCTTCCTAAAATTGTTGAAACAGATGCTTCCGACATAGGCTACGGAGGGATTCTGAAGCAAGTCAAGGACGGAAAAGAGTGCATCATCCAGTTCACCTCAGCACACTGGAACGCCACTCAAAGAAATTATTCTACAATCAAAAAAGAGATCTTAAGCATAGTCCTTTGTATCCTTAAATTCCAAGGGGATCTGATCAACCAAAAATTCATTCTCAGGGTTGATTGCAAAAGTGCTAAGGAAATCCTTCAAAAGGATGTCCAAAACTTAGTCTCTAAACAAATTTTTGCTAGATGGCAGGGACTCTTAAGTGCTTTCGATTTTGATATTGAATATATTAAAGGTGAAAATAATTACATTCCTGATTTTCTAACCCGTGAATTTCTGCAAAACAGGGAAAATGCCTCCCAAACCGGTCAGAATATACACTGATAAAGAACTGAGGACCCGAGCCAGCAAGAAGGTCACTGCGAGTACTGCGCAGAATAAAAATACTCACAAATCCCTCAAAGAAAGGTTTGAAAAAGGAGATCCTCATGTTGGTGCTATCGACTCCTCAAACGGTAACTTTCAATACTTTGTTACTTGGAGCCCCACACACAGCCAACACGAGTCTGACCCTGATGATCAAAATCCCGAATCTCCTGACAATCCACCCGAATCCCCTAAAAATAACAAAAAGATCTCAGAAATCCCAGCACCCATACCCCTCCAGCAAATCCCCCAGGCTAATGAATCCCCAGCCATTGATCAGCAAAAAACCATCTCTGATACATACTCATCTTCCTCATTTGTCAAAAAGACCTCCGACTCCACTATCCAACCTACACAACCCTCCCCAACAGAATGGTTCCTCAAATTACAATTCCAGAATATGATAACTATAGAACCTGGTTTTGACAGAGAAGATCCTTATGTTACAGCAGAAGCCATTTTTGGGAAAAAACATCTGGTTCAAAAAATTCGATGATGACAAATCCCAACTCTATTATGAGTCCATCCTCGAATTTACAGAATCAGCCCAGATTAAGCATGAAAAATCCAGATCCAATCCCTCTGAAATTATATACTCCCAGTGCAAAATCTTCAGAGTCATTCCACCCTCAAAATGGTATGGATCCCTTACCGAACCAATTGCTTTTGGCACAAAATATAAATCCCACCCATTCGCCAAAAAACACTTCAACTACTTTGAATACCAGCAGGCCTGGTTCAATGCCTTTTGGGTAACAAACCCGACCAAATACCATACCTGGTTATTCTATTTTGATAGATCCACAGACCTGAATTCCTACCCGATCTGGTGGTCCAGTTGGTGGAACCATTTTGGTTCAGTTCCGCAGATACTACCGTCCCTGGTTCAACAGTCCTTTGAAATTTTCTCCTCCCAATATCATCCTACCCCCCATGAAAAAGATTCCTTTGACCTCCTCACCAATTTCTGCACAAAGTTCTATTGTCCATGGATATTTACCTGGAGTCTAGAAATTCATGGTTCTCCGCAACGAGTCCTGAGGAGAAGATTTAAAGTCAAATGGTGGAACAAGTGTAACATTGTTAGAAGCATCTTTCCAGAACAAGTTGAACAGTGGATCCAACAAGACAAGAAACGAAGAAGCATCACTGAAAAACGAACACCTGCACAAATCATGTTTGAAGAACGTAAGAATCATATCGCAGCAAGGATTGCCGCTGCAAAAACCCCGGAAGAAGCAATGAAAATCATGCAAGAACTCCAAACACCTCCTGATAGTGCATCGACTTCCGAAGGTACATCATCTTGTTTTGGAAATAGTGGGTTTTAAAAAAAAAAAAAAAAAAAAAAAAAAAAAAAAAAAAAAAACCCACTCGCAGCATCACTTCGTTCCTCTTGCAATTTTCTGTTAAACAAAAATGCTCCGAGAAGATCCCGCAGGAGCCTGAAAGAAAAAAAAAAAAAAGCCATGTGATTTTATCTGCTTTGTTACAGTCTATATTCAAGTTTGATCATGCTCCGAAAAAATCCCGCCGGAGCCTGTCCCAGACTTAAAAAAAAAAAAAAAAAAAAAAAAAAAAAAAAAAATGATGATAATCAGATTATTCCCCGCAAAATGCGGAGGCATGTCACCACTACTTTCACACCTTGTCCGCCACATTTGTCACCACTCACCTCGAATTTGCAATTCGGTCCCCCAAGTTTCGGATATTCAACATCATAATTTGCTGAAAGGCCCTCCGCCATCCCCTATATATAGAGCCATTGCTGGAAGAAGAAGGCCAAGTTTTGAAGCACGACCCTAGTGAGAGAAAGAGTGAAATCCCACCGGAAGAATCCCGCCGGAGCCGACTTCCTCCGATCATCAAGAGTTGTCATTTCTGTTTGAGTGTTTGTCATTCCTGTTTAAGTGTTCCTGTTAGAGTGATAGCATAGCTGTGTCTTAGTTGGTTGCGAGTTCCTATATGTGCATAATTTCTAGCATAGTTGAGTGACCGGAAATCCTGTACAAGTCACCGGAATAGCGTTGTAATACCAGTCCCAGTCACGAGTGACTATCCTTGAATCCCGAGGATCCAGAGGTAAAACCCTCACTTTGGGAAGTCTGAGTACCAAGTATCACTTATTAGATTATGAGGCAGACCTAATAAAAAGCGGTTAAATATTCCAAATTACTGTTGTTTCCCGGCTACTGGGTAAAACCCTCACTTTGGGAAGTCTGAGTACCAAGTATCACTTATTAGATTATGAGGCAGACCTAATAAAAAGCGGTTAAATATTCCAAATTACTGTTGTTTCCCGGCTACTCTATATCATGGACGGCGTTGCCTCCTCTCTAACATCATAACTCTTCCCTCCCCCTTTTACATTATGTTACACTGCACCATGGACGGCTTTGCCGCCTTGCTAACTATCTAACTCCCCCTTTCCCCATTTAATTTTCTGCTATTAACTTAAGACTGGCCTGGCCAGACTACTAACTTCATCCCACCCCATCAGCCCTCTCGGGTTCATTCTCGAGTTAGATGGTTTTGACACCATCATATGTAGTTTCAATCATCTTTACACTCTTTGATTCTGCGGCCTAATTACACTCTTTACAAAGGGGCCTCTTTACACTCCCCTTGGCTCTGATACCAAAGGGGTCATTGAAGGCAAATTACACTCTTTCAAATTTCTCCTATATCCTAACTATCACTCTTTACACAGCTATTGGAACCAGGGTCATTGAAGGCAATTTTGTCATCAACAAGCTTGTTCTCCATGAAGACTTCTACTCGGAAGAAAACACACAAAAAAGAGCCTGGTTCTTCAAAAATTTCTCCCATATCCGATCTGAAATCCAAACATCCTTCTATTCATTCATCTCAGAAGCCAAAACCCTCATCCCCTTTTTCACATGGTTTGAACTCTACCAAAGTACTTACCCTGTCAGCAAAACCATCAACCCTATTACTACCAGAAAACCCTATTGGGAAACAGTTTCTAGTGACAAAACTTTTAACCAAACCCACCCACCTCTCCAGGCTTTCAAATTCTCTGTCAAAGACCAACCGATTGAGACTGCCCCTCTTAAGAATGCCAATGAGAAAGTTGAAGTTAATCTCAAAAACCTGATTGCCCAAGCCAACTACACAAACATACATCTCAATACCATTGGTAAACAACTTGACCGAATCGAATCCCACCTCACTGACACCCAGTTCAACCAAACCAAACCTAAAGAATCCCCCTCCAAAGCTTCACCCCTCAAAAAACCCCTGTTTAAACCTTTTGAAATCTCTAAAGCCACCTCCCTGAATATTTCCCAAGCCAGAACTAGCCTATTGAAAGAGCTCCAATCCCAGCTTTCAAAAGGGCCAGAAACCTCCTCCGGAGACAGTTACGTTCCAGAAACCCCAACCCCAGCCCGAGTCAACATGATTACCGACATACAACCCTTTCCGCAAACCGTCTCTTCTATACAACCTCAACCCATTCCTCAAACCCGCTTTAACTCATCATCTGTCTACAACTGGAATCTGGATGGCCTTGGAGAACATCAGATCCTTCTAATGCTCCAACAAATGACAATGGCAGCCAATGCCTATAGAGCGCAAGGACACATAGAAGACAAAGCCATAGCCGAAATCCTTATCGCAGGATTTTCTGGGCAACTAAAAGGATGGTGGGACTTCCATCTTACCGAATCCCAACACGAAGATATATTGAATGCTGTCAAACTAGATGAAGAAGAAACCCCCCTTCTTAGTGACGATGGTGAACCCCAACAAGATGCAGTCGCCACTCTCATCCAAACCATCACAATCCACTTTATAGGAGATCCTACTCTCCTAACCAACCGCAACACAGAACTCCTATCTAATCTCAGATGCCGAAGGCTCAGCGACTTCAAAACCTACAAGGAGGAATTCATGTCCCGCCTCATGAGCCGAGATGACTCAAACCAACCTTTTTGGAAGGAAAAATTTCTAGCCGGCCTTCCCACTCTCCTTGGAGAAAAAGTTAGAAACAAAATCCGATCTCTTTCTGGATCTCAAATCATTGACTATGACATCTATACTTATGGTCAATTGATAAGCATCATTCAAAATGAAGGCCTCCACATTTGCCAAGATCTCAAAATCCAGAAACATCTCAAAAAGGAGCTGAAGCAGACCAAAACAGAGCTTGGAACCTTTTGTAAACAGTTTGACACCTGCAGTCGCAACTTGAAACATGATCCTTGTGATTGCCAAAAATCCCCCTCAAAACCTTACAAAAAGTTCCCCAAACCCTATAAGAAATTCCACAACTACAAACAAACCAGATTCACTCCAACACCTGATTACTACAAAAAGCCTACAAAAATCCCAACTCCTGCCAAACATCGCGGTCCCAACAAAGACCCGATTAGATGTTACCGTTGCAACAAAACCGGACATATTGCCAAGTATTGTAAACTCCAACGGCGAATCAATGAACTCCAAATTGATGAAGCCATCCTCAACCAAATCTCTGAACTCCTGATTTCCTCCTCCACGGAACAATCTGATGCAGAGCTACGTCAGTCAGACTCCTCCAACCCCGAAGAAGAAAATGTTTTCAACATAAATGTTGACGACATATCTTCTAGCTCTTCTGATACTATCCCATCTATTAACACTATCACCTCTGAACAACAGACACTTATTGATATCATCAAACAGGTCGAGGATCCCCAAATCCAGAAGACATGTTTTGATAGACTTGTTGAAGAACTCCAGAAACCTCAAAAACCCTCTTTTCAAAATCCCTCATCTTCCAACACCTACGACTTGACCCGAATCCTCAAAAAAGGTCATACAACACCAAAATCCCCCACACTTCAAAGTCTTCAAAAAGATGTCAAAGATATAAAAAATGAGATCAAAAACCTCAAACAAAGTCTTGCTAACGACTCTGAAATCCTCCAACAAATCATCAACTCCATGAATCCCAGAAATGAAGTTGATAGTGAAGATATCCAAGAACAGATCCAACAAATCAGGAACGTTCCGCAGGATTTTCTCTTTGTTCTTAAAGAAATCACGTCACGAAAGTACATAGTCAAGATCAAGCTCCGATTCACTAAAGGGTTAACTATACAAGTTATAGCCCTTTTTGACACTGGTGCTGATCACAATGTTATCCGTGACATATATGCCCCGACCCAATGCCAGCGGAGCACTGATGCCAAGCTAAAAGCTGCAAACGATTCCAACCTCGATGTCCAGTCCAGGATAGAAGCCTCCATTATCAATAACGGTATAGCTCTCAAAACAACATTTCTTGTTGTCCGTAACATCCACCATGCAGTCATCCTTGGAACCCCCTTCCTAAATCTTATTACCCCTTACACTGTGAGAAATGATTCCATTACCTCCCAAGTCAGTAACAAAAGACTATGCTTTACCTTTCTTGAAAAACCCCATACCAAGAAAGTCAATCTTCTGAAAGCCTGCTCTATCTACCAAGATTCTATCAACAGCATTGTCCAAGCCAAAACGTTCACCCTCAATGAACTCAAAAAAGATATCTACGTTGCCAGGATTGACAACCAGTTACAACAAAAAACAATCCAACAACGGATTGCCGATTTCCATAAACAGATCACAGATCAGGCCTGCTCCGATCTTCCAACTGCGTTTTGGGAAAGAAAAAAACATGTTGTCACACTCCCGTACATGCCCTCTTTTTCTGAGGAAAAAATCCCCACTAAAGCACACGCTATTCAAATGAATAGTGACCTCATGGAATTCTGCAGAAAAGAAATCCAGGATTTACAGCAGAAAAAGCTCATCTCCCCTTCTAAATCCCCTTGGAGTTGTGCTGCTTTCTATGTCAACAAAGCTTCTGAAGTCGAAAGAGGGACACCTCGGTTAGTCATTAACTATGCTCCTCTTAACAGAGTCCTCCAATGGATCAGGTACCCCATTCCAAACAAAAAAGATCTCCTCCAAAGACTCTATGATGCATATCTATTTTCAAAATTTGATATGAAATCAGGATTCTGGCAGGTCCAAATAGCTCCGCAAGATAGGTATAAAACTGCTTTTACTGTCCCCTTTGGACAGTACGAGTGGAATGTTATGCCTTTTGGTTTAAAAAATGCCCCCTCTGAATTCCAAAAGATTATGAATGACATCTTCAATGACTATTACAAATTCTGTATTGTTTATATTGATGATGTTCTAATCTTTTCCAAATCCATAGAAGAACACTTCAAACACCTCCGAATTTTCCTTTCGGTTGCAAAGAAGAATGGATTAGTCATCTCTGAGCCAAAGATTAGTCTGTTTCAGACGAAAGTAAGATTCTTAGGTCACTATATCACCCAGGGTACAATTACTCCCATCGAAAGATCCCTAATCTTTGCAGAAAAATTCCCTGATAAAATCCTTGACAAAACACAGCTTCAACGATTCCTTGGAAGCCTGAACTATGTTCTTGACTACTATCCGAACATAAAATCTAAACTAAAACCTCTCCATGATAGGCTGCAGAAAAATCCCGCACCGTGGACAGATGCTCATACTAGCCTAGTCCAAGAGGTAAAAAAGCAGGTAAAAGAAATCCCATGTCTCTATCTTGCAGATCCAACTCTTCCTAAAATTGTTGAAACAGATGCTTCCGACATAGGCTACGGAGGGATTCTGAAGCAAGTCAAGGACGGAAAAGAGTGCATCATCCAGTTCACCTCAGCACACTGGAACGCCACTCAAAGAAATTATTCTACAATCAAAAAAGAGATCTTAAGCATAGTCCTTTGTATCCTTAAATTCCAAGGGGATCTGATCAACCAAAAATTCATTCTCAGGGTTGATTGCAAAAGTGCTAAGGAAATCCTTCAAAAGGATGTCCAAAACTTAGTCTCTAAACAAATTTTTGCTAGATGGCAGGGACTCTTAAGTGCTTTCGATTTTGATATTGAATATATTAAAGGTGAAAATAATTACATTCCTGATTTTCTAACCCGTGAATTTCTGCAAAACAGGGAAAATGCCTCCCAAACCGGTCAGAATATACACTGATAAAGAACTGAGGACCCGAGCCAGCAAGAAGGTCACTGCGAGTACTGCGCAGAATAAAAATACTCACAAATCCCTCAAAGAAAGGTTTGAAAAAGGAGATCCTCATGTTGGTGCTATCGACTCCTCAAACGGTAACTTTCAATACTTTGTTACTTGGAGCCCCACACACAGCCAACACGAGTCTGACCCTGATGATCAAAATCCCGAATCTCCTGACAATCCACCCGAATCCCCTAAAAATAACAAAAAGATCTCAGAAATCCCAGCACCCATACCCCTCCAGCAAATCCCCCAGGCTAATGAATCCCCAGCCATTGATCAGCAAAAAACCATCTCTGATACATACTCATCTTCCTCATTTGTCAAAAAGACCTCCGACTCCACTATCCAACCTACACAACCCTCCCCAACAGAATGGTTCCTCAAATTACAATTCCAGAATATGATAACTATAGAACCTGGTTTTGACAGAGAAGATCCTTATGTTACAGCAGAAGCCATTTTTGGGAAAAACATCTGGTTCAAAAAATTCGATGATGACAAATCCCAACTCTATTATGAGTCCATCCTCGAATTTACAGAATCAGCCCAGATTAAGCATGAAAAATCCAGATCCAATCCCTCTGAAATTATATACTCCCAGTGCAAAATCTTCAGAGTCATTCCACCCTCAAAATGGTATGGATCCCTTACCGAACCAATTGCTTTTGGCACAAAATATAAATCCCACCCATTCGCCAAAAAACACTTCAACTACTTTGAATACCAGCAGGCCTGGTTCAATGCCTTTTGGGTAACAAACCCGACCAAATACCATACCTGGTTATTCTATTTTGATAGATCCACAGACCTGAATTCCTACCCGATCTGGTGGTCCAGTTGGTGGAACCATTTTGGTTCAGTTCCGCAGATACTACCGTCCCTGGTTCAACAGTCCTTTGAAATTTTCTCCTCCCAATATCATCCTACCCCCCATGAAAAAGATTCCTTTGACCTCCTCACCAATTTCTGCACAAAGTTCTATTGTCCATGGATATTTACCTGGAGTCTAGAAATTCATGGTTCTCCGCAACGAGTCCTGAGGAGAAGATTTAAAGTCAAATGGTGGAACAAGTGTAACATTGTTAGAAGCATCTTTCCAGAACAAGTTGAACAGTGGATCCAACAAGACAAGAAACGAAGAAGCATCACTGAAAAACGAACACCTGCACAAATCATGTTTGAAGAACGTAAGAATCATATCGCAGCAAGGATTGCCGCTGCAAAAACCCCGGAAGAAGCAATGAAAATCATGCAAGAACTCCAAACACCTCCTGATAGTGCATCGACTTCCGAAGGTACATCATCTTGTTTTGGAAATAGTGGGTTTAAAAAAAAAAAAAAAAAAAAAAAAAAAAAAAAAAAAAAAACCCACTCGCAGCATCACTTCGTTCCTCTTGCAATTTTCTGTTAAACAAAAATGCTCCGAGAAGATCCCGCAGGAGCCTGAAAAAAAAAAAAAAAAAAAAAAAAAAAAAAAAAAAAAAAAAAAAAAAAAGCCATGTGATTTTATCTGCTTTGTTACAGTCTATATTCAAGTTTGATCATGCTCCGAAAAAATCCCGCCGGAGCCTGTCCCAGACTTAAAAAAAAAAAAAAAAAAAAAAAAATGATGATAATCAGATTATTCCCCGCAAAATGCGGAGGCATGTCACCACTACTTTCACACCTTGTCCGCCACATTTGTCACCACTCACCTCGAATTTGCAATTCGGTCCCCCAAGTTTCGGATATTCAACATCATAATTTGCTGAAAGGCCCTCCGCCATCCCCTATATATAGAGCCATTGCTGGAAGAAGAAGGCCAAGTTTTGAAGCACGACCCTAGTGAGAGAAAGAGTGAAATCCCACCGGAAGAATCCCGCCGGAGCCGACTTCCTCCGATCATCAAGAGTTGTCATTTCTGTTTGAGTGTTTGTCATTCCTGTTTAAGTGTTCCTGTTAGAGTGATAGCATAGCTGTGTCTTAGTTGGTTGCGAGTTCCTATATGTGCATAATTTCTAGCATAGTTGAGTGACCGGAAATCCTGTACAAGTCACCGGAATAGCGTTGTAATACCAGTCCCAGTCACGAGTGACTATCCTTGAATCCCGAGGATCCAGAGGTAAAACCCTCACTTTGGGAAGTCTGAGTACCAAGTATCACTTATTAGATTATGAGGCAGACCTAATAAAAAGCGGTTAAATATTCCAAATTACTGTTGTTTCCCGGCTACTCTATATCATGGACGGCGTTGCCTCCTCTCTAACATCATAACTCTTCCCTCCCCCTTTTACATTATGTTACACTGCACCATGGACGGCTTTGCCGCCTTGCTAACTATCTAACTCCCCCTTTCCCCATTTAATTTTCTGCTATTAACTTAAGACTGGCCTGGCCAGACTACTAACTTCATCCCACCCCATCACACCTCTCGGGTTCATTCTCGAGTTAGATGGTTTTGACACCATCATATGTAGTTTCAATCATCTTTACACTCTTTGATTCTGCGGCCTCTTTGGTGGTTTCAAGGGGTCCTTGGGATGATAACAAAAAGATGGCGTCAAGGTGGCCGCAGATCCAAGGATTTACACCACAGAGGCTCTTTAAGAGTGTGATCAAAAATCACATGTGGTGCGGCCGGTAACAGGTGATGGTCACTCTTACACTATCCAAAGGCCCATCATGGTGTTTACTTTCATCATATGAGGTAGTTTAAAGGCCCTTTGAAATATTCCAAAGGGCCGGTAACAGGTGATGGTCACTCTTTGACTATTTGGAGTATCCAAATAGGCCTGTGATACCAAAGAGGCCGCAGTATCCTTGGGATGTTCCAACACTATCATCCACCTGATAGTGTTGGAACATCATCAACTCTTTAAACCATCTCTGACCACTCGCAGACATGGCTTAGCGTGTGCTCTGATACCTCTCGGGTTCCTTTTCAGTGGGCATTCTGCGGCCTCTTTGGTATCAGAGCCAAGGGGAGTGTAAAGAGGTTATTTATCTGTGTTGTTTTGTTTAACAGGTGAATACTGAGAACCCCTTGCCTTGGAGTTTCTTAAGCCGAGACCAGAAGAGTCGTTTACCCAGATACTCCCAGGATTGTAAGTAAACACTTGTTTTATTGCCGACACTCATGGATCGCCTCTTGCCACGCTCCTTCTCTTGTTCGTCAGAACAAAGCACATCCAGTACTTCTAGTCCTAAAAAACTAGTCCGGTCGGAAGAAACCATCATTGAAGATTTTAACAAATCTATTGATGATTGGACTATTCCAAAAGTCTCAAAAAATGAAATATACCAAACCTCCAAATTCCTCTCCTTCTCTACTGACCTAGCTATAAAAACTGAAGAAAGAGATATCCAGCTTTCTAAACCTTTTGAAACAATAAATCTGCTTTCACCTGATTCCCTCTCTAAGCATTTTTCAAAAGGTTATAAATACATTCATATAGGATTAGTCCAGGTGGGTATTAAACCCCTTACTAAAGAAGGCCTTGATACTTCTATCCTAGCCATACTCCGAGATGCCAGGTTCACCAACTTTGATGAATCCCTTTTAAGTTCGGTTGAATCAAGTCTTTGTACTGGACCTATATCCTTTGACTGCTATCCCAATCTTACTATATCTCTTCGTGACAAAAATATCCTAAAATCCCTTGTCCTCCAAATCAAAACTCATAATTACAAAATGTTGGAAGGATCCATCCCTGTTGCTATTGTCTTCAGAATATACTATAAAGCCATTCTTTCAGCTTTTGCTACTAAAGTAAAATTCCACAGTAAGAAAGGTGAAACCCTTCTCTTACAAACTGACCTACAGAGGTCCAATGCTGTTGTCGCCAGATCCCTCCAATGGAAGGACATAACCCTTCCAGAAGAATGGATTCTTGACGAAGCCGTTGAACCAGAAAGGCCATCTATGCCCCCGCCAAACCCTCATTTAAAATCCATCTCTCAGGACAGCACCGGACAGGTCAAACTCTCGTTCCACAGAAATACCTCCTATCAGAGGAACTTTGACCAACATTCTGATGATTCTGAGGGAAGTACCATAAGCCTTGGAAGAATTTCTCAGTTTGGTAGCCCAACGAAACCACCCCGATATTCCACCTCTGACATTCCCACGTCTCCTCTGAAAGACGTAAATTTCTCCTCACCTATCCCTAAGTCCATTTATCACAGACGTGACGAAGATCTTATTGATGAACCATCCAGCCCCACATTTTCCTCCGTTACTGAAAACATAAATGAGCTAAATGTCATTGAAGGCAATTTTGTCATCAACAAGCTTGTTCTCCATGAAGACTTCTACTCGGAAGAAAACACACAAAAAAGAGCCTGGTTCTTCAAAAATTTCTCCCATATCCGATCTGAAATCCAAACATCCTTCTATTCATTCATCTCAGAAGCCAAAACCCTCATCCCCTTTTTCACATGGTTTGAACTCTACCAAAGTACTTACCCTGTCAGCAAAACCATCAACCCTATTACTACCAGAAAACCCTATTGGGAAACAGTTTCTAGTGACAAAACTTTTAACCAAACCCACCCACCTCTCCAGGCTTTCAAATTCTCTGTCAAAGACCAACCGATTGAGACTGCCCCTCTTAAGAATGCCAATGAGAAAGTTGAAGTTAATCTCAAAAACCTGATTGCCCAAGCCAACTACACAAACATACATCTCAATACCATTGGTAAACAACTTGACCGAATCGAATCCCACCTCACTGACACCCAGTTCAACCAAACCAAACCTAAAGAATCCCCCTCCAAAGCTTCACCCCTCAAAAAACCCCTGTTTAAACCTTTTGAAATCTCTAAAGCCACCTCCCTGAATATTTCCCAAGCCAGAACTAGCCTATTGAAAGAGCTCCAATCCCAGCTTTCAAAAGGGCCAGAAACCTCCTCCGGAGACAGTTACGTTCCAGAAACCCCAACCCCAGCCCGAGTCAACATGATTACCGACATACAACCCTTTCCGCAAACCGTCTCTTCTATACAACCTCAACCCATTCCTCAAACCCGCTTTAACTCATCATCTGTCTACAACTGGAATCTGGATGGCCTTGGAGAACATCAGATCCTTCTAATGCTCCAACAAATGACAATGGCAGCCAATGCCTATAGAGCGCAAGGACACATAGAAGACAAAGCCATAGCCGAAATCCTTATCGCAGGATTTTCTGGGCAACTAAAAGGATGGTGGGACTTCCATCTTACCGAATCCCAACACGAAGATATATTGAATGCTGTCAAACTAGATGAAGAAGAAACCCCCCTTCTTAGTGACGATGGTGAACCCCAACAAGATGCAGTCGCCACTCTCATCCAAACCATCACAATCCACTTTATAGGAGATCCTACTCTCCTAACCAACCGCAACACAGAACTCCTATCTAATCTCAGATGCCGAAGGCTCAGCGACTTCAAAACCTACAAGGAGGAATTCATGTCCCGCCTCATGAGCCGAGATGACTCAAACCAACCTTTTTGGAAGGAAAAATTTCTAGCCGGCCTTCCCACTCTCCTTGGAGAAAAAGTTAGAAACAAAATCCGATCTCTTTCTGGATCTCAAATCATTGACTATGACATCTATACTTATGGTCAATTGATAAGCATCATTCAAAATGAAGGCCTCCACATTTGCCAAGATCTCAAAATCCAGAAACATCTCAAAAAGGAGCTGAAGCAGACCAAAACAGAGCTTGGAACCTTTTGTAAACAGTTTGACACCTGCAGTCGCAACTTGAAACATGATCCTTGTGATTGCCAAAAATCCCCCTCAAAACCTTACAAAAAGTTCCCCAAACCCTATAAGAAATTCCACAACTACAAACAAACCAGATTCACTCCAACACCTGATTACTACAAAAAGCCTACAAAAATCCCAACTCCTGCCAAACATCGCGGTCCCAACAAAGACCCGATTAGATGTTACCGTTGCAACAAAACCGGACATATTGCCAAGTATTGTAAACTCCAACGGCGAATCAATGAACTCCAAATTGATGAAGCCATCCTCAACCAAATCTCTGAACTCCTGATTTCCTCCTCCACGGAACAATCTGATGCAGAGCTACGTCAGTCAGACTCCTCCAACCCCGAAGAAGAAAATGTTTTCAACATAAATGTTGACGACATATCTTCTAGCTCTTCTGATACTATCCCATCTATTAACACTATCACCTCTGAACAACAGACACTTATTGATATCATCAAACAGGTCGAGGATCCCCAAATCCAGAAGACATGTTTTGATAGACTTGTTGAAGAACTCCAGAAACCTCAAAAACCCTCTTTTCAAAATCCCTCATCTTCCAACACCTACGACTTGACCCGAATCCTCAAAAAAGGTCATACAACACCAAAATCCCCCACACTTCAAAGTCTTCAAAAAGATGTCAAAGATATAAAAAATGAGATCAAAAACCTCAAACAAAGTCTTGCTAACGACTCTGAAATCCTCCAACAAATCATCAACTCCATGAATCCCAGAAATGAAGTTGATAGTGAAGATATCCAAGAACAGATCCAACAAATCAGGAACGTTCCGCAGGATTTTCTCTTTGTTCTTAAAGAAATCACGTCACGAAAGTACATAGTCAAGATCAAGCTCCGATTCACTAAAGGGTTAACTATACAAGTTATAGCCCTTTTTGACACTGGTGCTGATCACAATGTTATCCGTGACATATATGCCCCGACCCAATGCCAGCGGAGCACTGATGCCAAGCTAAAAGCTGCAAACGATTCCAACCTCGATGTCCAGTCCAGGATAGAAGCCTCCATTATCAATAACGGTATAGCTCTCAAAACAACATTTCTTGTTGTCCGTAACATCCACCATGCAGTCATCCTTGGAACCCCCTTCCTAAATCTTATTACCCCTTACACTGTGAGAAATGATTCCATTACCTCCCAAGTCAGTAACAAAAGACTATGCTTTACCTTTCTTGAAAAACCCCATACCAAGAAAGTCAATCTTCTGAAAGCCTGCTCTATCTACCAAGATTCTATCAACAGCATTGTCCAAGCCAAAACGTTCACCCTCAATGAACTCAAAAAAGATATCTACGTTGCCAGGATTGACAACCAGTTACAACAAAAAACAATCCAACAACGGATTGCCGATTTCCATAAACAGATCACAGATCAGGCCTGCTCCGATCTTCCAACTGCGTTTTGGGAAAGAAAAAAACATGTTGTCACACTCCCGTACATGCCCTCTTTTTCTGAGGAAAAAATCCCCACTAAAGCACACGCTATTCAAATGAATAGTGACCTCATGGAATTCTGCAGAAAAGAAATCCAGGATTTACAGCAGAAAAAGCTCATCTCCCCTTCTAAATCCCCTTGGAGTTGTGCTGCTTTCTATGTCAACAAAGCTTCTGAAGTCGAAAGAGGGACACCTCGGTTAGTCATTAACTATGCTCCTCTTAACAGAGTCCTCCAATGGATCAGGTACCCCATTCCAAACAAAAAAGATCTCCTCCAAAGACTCTATGATGCATATCTATTTTCAAAATTTGATATGAAATCAGGATTCTGGCAGGTCCAAATAGCTCCGCAAGATAGGTATAAAACTGCTTTTACTGTCCCCTTTGGACAGTACGAGTGGAATGTTATGCCTTTTGGTTTAAAAAATGCCCCCTCTGAATTCCAAAAGATTATGAATGACATCTTCAATGACTATTACAAATTCTGTATTGTTTATATGATGATGTTCTAATCTTTTCCAAATCCATAGAAGAACACTTCAAACACCTCCGAATTTTCCTTTCGGTTGCAAAGAAGAATGGATTAGTCATCTCTGAGCCAAAGATTAGTCTGTTTCAGACGAAAGTAAGATTCTTAGGTCACTATATCACCCAGGTACAATTACTCCCATCGAAAGATCCCTAATCTTTGCAGAAAAATTCCCTGATAAAATCCTTGACAAAACACAGCTTCAACGATTCCTTGGAAGCCTGAACTATGTTCTTGACTACTATCCGAACATAAAATCTAAACTAAAACCTCTCCATGATAGGCTGCAGAAAAATCCCGCACCGTGGACAGATGCTCATACTAGCCTAGTCCAAGAGGTAAAAAAGCAGGTAAAAGAAATCCCATGTCTCTATCTTGCAGATCCAACTCTTCCTAAAATTGTTGAAACAGATGCTTCCGACATAGGCTACGGAGGGATTCTGAAGCAAGTCAAGGACGGAAAAGAGTGCATCATCCAGTTCACCTCAGCACACTGGAACGCCACTCAAAGAAATTATTCTACAATCAAAAAAGAGATCTTAAGCATAGTCCTTTGTATCCTTAAATTCCAAGGGGATCTGATCAACCAAAAATTCATTCTCAGGGTTGATTGCAAAAGTGCTAAGGAAATCCTTCAAAAGGATGTCCAAAACTTAGTCTCTAAACAAATTTTTGCTAGATGGCAGGGACTCTTAAGTGCTTTCGATTTTGATATTGAATATATTAAAGGTGAAAATAATTACATTCCTGATTTTCTAACCCGTGAATTTCTGCAAAACAGGGAAAATGCCTCCCAAACCGGTCAGAATATACACTGATAAAGAACTGAGGACCCGAGCCAGCAAGAAGGTCACTGCGAGTACTGCGCAGAATAAAAATACTCACAAATCCCTCAAAGAAAGGTTTGAAAAAGGAGATCCTCATGTTGGTGCTATCGACTCCTCAAACGGTAACTTTCAATACTTTGTTACTTGGAGCCCCACACACAGCCAACACGAGTCTGACCCTGATGATCAAAATCCCGAATCTCCTGACAATCCACCCGAATCCCCTAAAAATAACAAAAAGATCTCAGAAATCCCAGCACCCATACCCCTCCAGCAAATCCCCCAGGCTAATGAATCCCCAGCCATTGATCAGCAAAAAACCATCTCTGATACATACTCATCTTCCTCATTTGTCAAAAAGACCTCCGACTCCACTATCCAACCTACACAACCCTCCCCAACAGAATGGTTCCTCAAATTACAATTCCAGAATATGATAACTATAGAACCTGGTTTTGACAGAGAAGATCCTTATGTTACAGCAGAAGCCATTTTTGGGAAAAACATCTGGTTCAAAAAATTCGATGATGACAAATCCCAACTCTATTATGAGTCCATCCTCGAATTTACAGAATCAGCCCAGATTAAGCATGAAAAATCCAGATCCAATCCCTCTGAAATTATATACTCCCAGTGCAAAATCTTCAGAGTCATTCCACCCTCAAAATGGTATGGATCCCTTACCGAACCAATTGCTTTTGGCACAAAATATAAATCCCACCCATTCGCCAAAAAACACTTCAACTACTTTGAATACCAGCAGGCCTGGTTCAATGCCTTTTGGGTAACAAACCCGACCAAATACCATACCTGGTTATTCTATTTTGATAGATCCACAGACCTGAATTCCTACCCGATCTGGTGGTCCAGTTGGTGGAACCATTTTGGTTCAGTTCCGCAGATACTACCGTCCCTGGTTCAACAGTCCTTTGAAATTTTCTCCTCCCAATATCATCCTACCCCCCATGAAAAAGATTCCTTTGACCTCCTCACCAATTTCTGCACAAAGTTCTATTGTCCATGGATATTTACCTGGAGTCTAGAAATTCATGGTTCTCCGCAACGAGTCCTGAGGAGAAGATTTAAAGTCAAATGGTGGAACAAGTGTAACATTGTTAGAAGCATCTTTCCAGAACAAGTTGAACAGTGGATCCAACAAGACAAGAAACGAAGAAGCATCACTGAAAAACGAACACCTGCACAAATCATGTTTGAAGAACGTAAGAATCATATCGCAGCAAGGATTGCCGCTGCAAAAACCCCGGAAGAAGCAATGAAAATCATGCAAGAACTCCAAACACCTCCTGATAGTGCATCGACTTCCGAAGGTACATCATCTTGTTTTGGAAATAGTGGGTTTTAAAAAAAAAAAAAAAAAAAAAAAAAAAAAAAAAAACCCACTCGCAGCATCACTTCGTTCCTCTTGCAATTTTCTGTTAAACAAAAATGCTCCGAGAAGATCCCGCAGGAGCCTGAAAGAAAAAAAAAAAAAAAAAGCCATGTGATTTTATCTGCTTTGTTACAGTCTATATTCAAGTTTGATCATGCTCCGAAAAAATCCCGCCGGAGCCTGTCCCAGACTTAAAAAAAAAAAAAAAAAAAAAAAAAAAAAAAAAAAAAAATGATGATAATCAGATTATTCCCCGCAAAATGCGGAGGCATGTCACCACTACTTTCACACCTTGTCCGCCACATTTGTCACCACTCACCTCGAATTTGCAATTCGGTCCCCCAAGTTTCGGATATTCAACATCATAATTTGCTGAAAGGCCCTCCGCCATCCCCTATATATAGAGCCATTGCTGGAAGAAGAAGGCCAAGTTTTGAAGCACGACCCTAGTGAGAGAAAGAGTGAAATCCCACCGGAAGAATCCCGCCGGAGCCGACTTCCTCCGATCATCAAGAGTTGTCATTTCTGTTTGAGTGTTTGTCATTCCTGTTTAAGTGTTCCTGTTAGAGTGATAGCATAGCTGTGTCTTAGTTGGTTGCGAGTTCCTATATGTGCATAATTTCTAGCATAGTTGAGTGACCGGAAATCCTGTACAAGTCACCGGAATAGCGTTGTAATACCAGTCCCAGTCACGAGTGACTATCCTTGAATCCCGAGGATCCAGAGGTAAAACCCTCACTTTGGGAAGTCTGAGTACCAAGTATCACTTATTAGATTATGAGGCAGACCTAATAAAAAGCGGTTAAATATTCCAAATTACTGTTGTTTCCCGGCTACTGGGTAAAACCCTCACTTTGGGAAGTCTGAGTACCAAGTATCACTTATTAGATTATGAGGCAGACCTAATAAAAAGCGGTTAAATATTCCAAATTACTGTTGTTTCCCGGCTACTCTATATCATGGACGGCGTTGCCTCCTCTCTAACATCATAACTCTTCCCTCCCCCTTTTACATTATGTTACACTGCACCATGGACGGCTTTGCCGCCTTGCTAACTATCTAACTCCCCCTTTCCCCATTTAATTTTCTGCTATTAACTTAAGACTGGCCTGGCCAGACTACTAACTTCATCCCACCCCATCACACCTCTCGGGTTCATTCTCGAGTTAGATGGTTTTGACACCATCATATGTAGTTTCAATCATCTTTACACTCTTTGATTCTGCGGCCTCTTTGGTATCAGAGCTATAAATAAAGCCTCACTGACACCCAGTAGAGAAGAGGTTATTGGAATTCAGAGGGATGATTTTCCTTCCAAATTTGATGGGTTCCTTCCAACACATCGCAGCATGTAGAGCCTCTGATAGTGACCTTCACTATCTCGAGAGGACAGGTGCTTTAAATAAGAGTGTCTGCGGCCTCTTATGACACCATGATAAAGAGCCTGATAAGAGTGTCAAAAACCATCACTCCTTGAAAGCTGTCCGGTAAAGAGTGTAAATCAAGGTGTCACCTTGATGGTGTCATCAAAGGGTCCTTGGGATTTACACTCTGCGGCCTCTTTGGTTATCAAGGTGTCAGTTGATGACACCTTTACAATCCATATGATAACACCAAAAATTTGGAATACTCCCCGAGAATGAACCCCTTGTAAAGAGTGTAAGATGATTGAAACTAATGATGATTACACTCCCCTTGTTCCATCTTTCTCAGTATTCAATCATCTCTCTGATTCCTTTGAAACCCCTTATTAGTTTCAATCATCTTTACACCATCATATGTAATTTTCTTGCCTCTTTGGTATCAGAGCCAAGGGGAGTGTAAAGAGGTTATTTATCTGTGTTGTTTTGTTTAACAGGTGAATACTGAGAACCCCTTGCCTTGGAGTTTCTTAAGCCGAGACCAGAAGAGTCGTTTACCCAGATACTCCCAGGATTGTAAGTAAACACTTGTTTTATTGCCGACACTCATGGATCGCCTCTTGCCACGCTCCTTCTCTTGTTCGTCAGAACAAAGCACATCCAGTACTTCTAGTCCTAAAAAACTAGTCCGGTCGGAAGAAACCATCATTGAAGATTTTAACAAATCTATTGATGATTGGACTATTCCAAAAGTCTCAAAAAATGAAATATACCAAACCTCCAAATTCCTCTCCTTCTCTACTGACCTAGCTATAAAAACTGAAGAAAGAGATATCCAGCTTTCTAAACCTTTTGAAACAATAAATCTGCTTTCACCTGATTCCCTCTCTAAGCATTTTTCAAAAGGTTATAAATACATTCATATAGGATTAGTCCAGGTGGGTATTAAACCCCTTACTAAAGAAGGCCTTGATACTTCTATCCTAGCCATACTCCGAGATGCCAGGTTCACCAACTTTGATGAATCCCTTTTAAGTTCGGTTGAATCAAGTCTTTGTACTGGACCTATATCCTTTGACTGCTATCCCAATCTTACTATATCTCTTCGTGACAAAAATATCCTAAAATCCCTTGTCCTCCAAATCAAAACTCATAATTACAAAATGTTGGAAGGATCCATCCCTGTTGCTATTGTCTTCAGAATATACTATAAAGCCATTCTTTCAGCTTTTGCTACTAAAGTAAAATTCCACAGTAAGAAAGGTGAAACCCTTCTCTTACAAACTGACCTACAGAGGTCCAATGCTGTTGTCGCCAGATCCCTCCAATGGAAGGACATAACCCTTCCAGAAGAATGGATTCTTGACGAAGCCGTTGAACCAGAAAGGCCATCTATGCCCCCGCCAAACCCTCATTTAAAATCCATCTCTCAGGACAGCACCGGACAGGTCAAACTCTCGTTCCACAGAAATACCTCCTATCAGAGGAACTTTGACCAACATTCTGATGATTCTGAGGGAAGTACCATAAGCCTTGGAAGAATTTCTCAGTTTGGTAGCCCAACGAAACCACCCCGATATTCCACCTCTGACATTCCCACGTCTCCTCTGAAAGACGTAAATTTCTCCTCACCTATCCCTAAGTCCATTTATCACAGACGTGACGAAGATCTTATTGATGAACCATCCAGCCCCACATTTTCCTCCGTTACTGAAAACATAAATGAGCTAAATGTCATTGAAGGCAATTTTGTCATCAACAAGCTTGTTCTCCATGAAGACTTCTACTCGGAAGAAAACACACAAAAAAGAGCCTGGTTCTTCAAAAATTTCTCCCATATCCGATCTGAAATCCAAACATCCTTCTATTCATTCATCTCAGAAGCCAAAACCCTCATCCCCTTTTTCACATGGTTTGAACTCTACCAAAGTACTTACCCTGTCAGCAAAACCATCAACCCTATTACTACCAGAAAACCCTATTGGGAAACAGTTTCTAGTGACAAAACTTTTAACCAAACCCACCCACCTCTCCAGGCTTTCAAATTCTCTGTCAAAGACCAACCGATTGAGACTGCCCCTCTTAAGAATGCCAATGAGAAAGTTGAAGTTAATCTCAAAAACCTGATTGCCCAAGCCAACTACACAAACATACATCTCAATACCATTGGTAAACAACTTGACCGAATCGAATCCCACCTCACTGACACCCAGTTCAACCAAACCAAACCTAAAGAATCCCCCTCCAAAGCTTCACCCCTCAAAAAACCCCTGTTTAAACCTTTTGAAATCTCTAAAGCCACCTCCCTGAATATTTCCCAAGCCAGAACTAGCCTATTGAAAGAGCTCCAATCCCAGCTTTCAAAAGGGCCAGAAACCTCCTCCGGAGACAGTTACGTTCCAGAAACCCCAACCCCAGCCCGAGTCAACATGATTACCGACATACAACCCTTTCCGCAAACCGTCTCTTCTATACAACCTCAACCCATTCCTCAAACCCGCTTTAACTCATCATCTGTCTACAACTGGAATCTGGATGGCCTTGGAGAACATCAGATCCTTCTAATGCTCCAACAAATGACAATGGCAGCCAATGCCTATAGAGCGCAAGGACACATAGAAGACAAAGCCATAGCCGAAATCCTTATCGCAGGATTTTCTGGCAACTAAAAGGATGGTGGGACTTCCATCTTACCGAATCCCAACACGAAGATATATTGAATGCTGTCAAACTAGATGAAGAAGAAACCCCCCTTCTTAGTGACGATGGTGAACCCCAACAAGATGCAGTCGCCACTCTCATCCAAACCATCACAATCCACTTTATAGGAGATCCTACTCTCCTAACCAACCGCAACACAGAACTCCTATCTAATCTCAGATGCCGAAGGCTCAGCGACTTCAAAACCTACAAGGAGGAATTCATGTCCCGCCTCATGAGCCGAGATGACTCAAACCAACCTTTTTGGAAGGAAAAATTTCTAGCCGGCCTTCCCACTCTCCTTGGAGAAAAAGTTAGAAACAAAATCCGATCTCTTTCTGGATCTCAAATCATTGACTATGACATCTATACTTATGGTCAATTGATAAGCATCATTCAAAATGAAGGCCTCCACATTTGCCAAGATCTCAAAATCCAGAAACATCTCAAAAAGGAGCTGAAGCAGACCAAAACAGAGCTTGGAACCTTTTGTAAACAGTTTGACACCTGCAGTCGCAACTTGAAACATGATCCTTGTGATTGCCAAAAATCCCCCTCAAAACCTTACAAAAAGTTCCCCAAACCCTATAAGAAATTCCACAACTACAAACAAACCAGATTCACTCCAACACCTGATTACTACAAAAGCCTACAAAAATCCCAACTCCTGCCAAACATCGCGGTCCCAACAAAGACCCGATTAGATGTTACCGTTGCAACAAAACCGGACATATTGCCAAGTATTGTAAACTCCAACGGCGAATCAATGAACTCCAAATTGATGAAGCCATCCTCAACCAAATCTCTGAACTCCTGATTTCCTCCTCCACGGAACAATCTGATGCAGAGCTACGTCAGTCAGACTCCTCCAACCCCGAAGAAGAAAATGTTTTCAACATAAATGTTGACGACATATCTTCTAGCTCTTCTGATACTATCCCATCTATTAACACTATCACCTCTGAACAACAGACACTTATTGATATCATCAAACAGGTCGAGGATCCCCAAATCCAGAAGACATGTTTTGATAGACTTGTTGAAGAACTCCAGAAACCTCAAAAACCCTCTTTTCAAAATCCCTCATCTTCCAACACCTACGACTTGACCCGAATCCTCAAAAAAGGTCATACAACACCAAAATCCCCCACACTTCAAAGTCTTCAAAAAGATGTCAAAGATATAAAAAATGAGATCAAAAACCTCAAACAAAGTCTTGCTAACGACTCTGAAATCCTCCAACAAATCATCAACTCCATGAATCCCAGAAATGAAGTTGATAGTGAAGATATCCAAGAACAGATCCAACAAATCAGGAACGTTCCGCAGGATTTTCTCTTTGTTCTTAAAGGAAATCACGTCACGAAAGTACATAGTCAAGATCAAGCTCCGATTCACTAAAGGGTTAACTATACAAGTTATAGCCCTTTTTGAC